>PVJA010043917.1:0-16476 GCA_004027025.1 Myocastor coypus | reverse complement strand
CTAAAGCTGCCTCAGCACTTTGTTTCTTCCTACTTGATTTTGCTAAAACTACATGAAAGATGGGGCCCAGCGGGATGGCTCAGTGGTCTAAAGCGCCTGCTTGGGAAAGCTTGGGTGGCTTCAGGGACCTCGGTTCGATCCCCGGCACCACATGCTGTGCCAGCCCTGCCCTCAGGGTGCGGGCTGAGCCAGCCATAAAAATGAGTGAATGAGCAAATAAAGGTTATGAAACAAGAAAAACATAAAAACATACATACATACATACATACATAAATAAATAAATAAATAAATAAATACAAACTACATGAAAGAATAAAGCCTGTTTTTAAAAAGCAGGGGGCTGGGGAGTTAGCTCAGTGGTAAAGCCCATGCCTGGCAGGCACATGTTAGAGCCTAGACTCTATCTCTAGAGACAGTGTCACTGTGTTTGGATAATGTTTGGGTCTCAGGGGACCCTTAGATCTCAGGGGATATTGAGGCATGGGGTCATTTTTCTTGGCAACAATGCTATTTGTCTTCATTGCTGAGGAAACTGGATGCTAAAATAATAGCTGTGTTTCTTTTCTAGGATCCTTCATTTCTAGAAAAAAAAGAACGCTGTGATTACCTCAAGAGTAAACTTTCTCACATAAAGCAAAGAATTCATGACTATGACAAAGTAATGAATTGGGATCTACAAAGTTATGCTTAAGCCTTACTTGAAACTACTTTTTTTTATAGTCAACTCACTATTTATTATTTACCACCTTTTTTATGCCAAACTCTGTGGCAGAGAAGCACATTGCCCTGAGTCTGCCGCCAGTCGGCTTCTCCAGCAGCCAGTGACCACTGTGTTGTCACATAGACATTTCAAAATAGACCGGACCTGAATAAGTGCTTGTCTGGCAAACGCAAGGACCTGAGTTCAATCCCCGGTCCCACAAAAAAAAAAACCCAAAAAACAAAATAGACTGGACCTGCTGAGGCCCTTCACTGAAATGGGAGAAACCCTGGATTCATCTATGTGCTTTCCAATTTGTCTCATAAAAATACATTGCGTGCCAGATGTAGTGGCATGCGCCTATAATTCCAGCACTCGGAAGCTGAGGCCGGAAGATCGCTGTGAGTCCAGACCAGCCTGGGATACACAGTGAGCTCAAGGCCAACCTGGGATACCTAGCAAGGCCCTGTCTCAAGAAGAAAATAAACAAAAACTGCAGTTGTTGTTGTTGTTGTTATAGAGATTATATCCTCAGGGCTTGATGAGCAAATGGGCTGCTAGTTCTGGTATTGATTTTTCTGTCCCTGGGAAGGGTACTAGAATGTTTTCAAGTCAAATATCTCTTCCCAGGAGAAATCTTTCAGGAAAATCATCCCTCAAATCTGACATCATTATGGTCAAGCTCTGTAAAGGGCCCAAGTTGCAGAGTCTCTGACTACCTGTTTCTCTGAAGAAATGCAGGAAGACCACTTCTCCTCGCTCCTAGGTGGCCATGAGGACTGGATGTGCTCATGTTTGCAGAGGGCTTTGAACAACCTGCTTGTGTCCATGAATTCTGTGGAAGTGTCTGGAAGTGGACAAACTCCTAGAAAAGGTCCAAGCTGAGCAAGCCCTGCCAGCTTCCCTCAAGGCCCTGTGTGTCCAGTGTTTTTGTGCTGTTAACACCCATAGCCTTAGGCCAGTGCTTCCAGTGGCTCTCTGGCTTATTGGGCCATCTGGAGCCCAGACATCTTCTCTGTTCCTTTTTGTGATACTGGGGCTTGAACCTACAGCCTGTACATTGAGCTACATTCTCAGCTCCTTATTTTTTATTTGAAAAAAGAATTCTCATTATGTGGATAAATTGCCCAGTCTGGACTTCTGGACTTGAACTTGCAGTCCTCCTGCCTCAGCCTCCTGAGTGCTGGAACCGTAGGTGTGGCCCCCACAAGCACCCACCCCTTGTCAATGCAGTTTAGGTCACTGTGGACCCCTCTCCATGTGCCAGGTGTGCAGCCATTACTGCACTTGTAGACAGAAGTATAAAGTGACTATTGGATTTTTCCTGTGCCCTGCAGTGGAGGCAGAGACCTCTGATGTTCTGCTTCCTGGGCTTCCTCTTATATTGGGAAGTTCCATCTTGCTAAGAACCATCCTGACTCAGTCTTTATTGATGAGAAATGTTTTGGTTTTGTTAGTATAAACAAAGATATTTTTAAAGTTTAAAAAAAACAACCATGAGGGGCCGGGCTTGGTGGTATACACGTGGTATCTCAGTACTTGGGAGGCAGAGACAGACAGATCACCTTGAATTTTATTTTTTTCATGTATTTATTTAGTACAGGGTCTGCAGGGTCTCATTCCACAGATGGACTCATAATGATCCTCCCAAGCGCTGGGATTATAGGCATGGGCCACCACACCCAGTCTCAGTCATCTCAGGGCAGCGCCCCCAGAGGGGGGGGCACTGCATGCTAGGGATAAAACCCTGGTCCCTGCATCTGCCTAAGCAGGCACTTCAGTCCACTGAGCTATCTGGCCAGCCCTTTACCTTGACTTTGAGGCCAGCCTGAACTACACAGTGAGACTCTGTCTAAAAAAAAAAAACAACAGCAAAATCATCACATGAGGGACATGCACCGGTGTGTGCCTGCAATCCTAGTTATCTGGGATGCTGAGTCATGGGGATTGCTCCAGCCTCCAGATTATCTGGCATTATGTGAGGTCCTATGTTGAATCCAAGCACCGAAAATGTTTTTAAAGTGTTTAATAGATTTGTTGTTAGCACCTGTCCAGCAAGATGTCCCTCATTTTCCCAGGCATCGAAACACAATTTCTGCCTGATAGATAGAGCAGCCACTTAAACAAACCCTGTTTAGAATTTTCTAAACTAATGAAGCCAGAGGAAATTGGGACTTTAGAAAGTGTTGGTCACCAGGCATGGTGGTGCACACCTGTAGTCCCAGCACTCAGGGTGGGCAGGAGGATTGTTTGAACTGGAGACCAGCCTGGGCTATAAAGTGAGCTCAAGGCCAGACTGAGCTGCATAATGAGACCCTGTCTCAAAAAGACAAAAAAATTAAACACATGCACACATTAAAAGGAGAGATTCAGGTTGAAATTAAATGCTAAGGACTGTTAACTTTATGAAGCTTTATTTTACTACAACTGTAAATGTTATTCTTTGAAAGAACACTGATTTTTAAAAAATTTTTATGCCAACACTTAGGTGAATTAAAATTATGGTTAGCTTTGTTTTCTGTGTGGTATTGTTTGCCTCCTAGCATTCCTGTGTTGGAGAACATATCCTTCAAAGTATTCTCGCTGATGAGAAAATGCACAAACCGGGCATGGTGGTGCACACCTATAATCCCAACACTGGGGAGACTGAAGCAAGAGGATCAAAGTAAACTTGAGGCCAGCTTGCACTAAAGTGAATTCAAGGACAGCCTCAACTACACAAACCATGCCTCACAGCTCAGGATGTAGCTCAGTTTTCCTGGCAAGCACAAGGTCCTGAGTTCTATTCCTGATACAAAAAAAAAAAAAAAAAAAGGAAAAAAGAAAGAAAGACCCTGTCTTGCCAGGCATGGTGGTGCACACCTATAATCCCAGCACTCAGGAGGCTGAGCAGGAGGATTATTTGAACTGGAGACCAGCCTGGGCTACAAAAGTGAGCTCAAGGCCAGCCTGAACTGCATAGCAAGATCCTGTCTTTAAAAAACAAGCAAGCCGGGCGTGGTGGCTCACGCCTGTAATCCCAGCACTTGGAAGGCTGAGGCAGGAGGATCTATGTGAGTTCGAGACCAGCCTGGGCTACAAAAGTGAGCTCAAAGCCAGCCTGAACTGCACAGTTAGGCCCTGTCTCAAAAAAAAAAAATAATAATAATAATAATAATAATAATAATAAAATAAAAAATAAAAAACAAGCAAAAATCACTTGGGAGGATGAGGCAGGAGGATCAGTGTGAGTTCAAGACCAGCCTAGGGTACAAAAGTGAGTTCAAGGCCAGCCTGAACTGCCTAGTGAGACCCTGTCTCAAAAAGACTAAATAGCCAAAACAAAAAACCCTTTGCAAATGTGAACATCATGATGTCCTCAGAGCCTAGGACTTCCTCCCCTGTGCTGTCTTCTAGCACAGGCAAGGCCCAAAATCCAGAGTTCTGTGTCCAGTGGTTTTGCTGGGCAAGATGTGATCAGCACCATGCTAGCTCCAGACCTGTCGGGCTGCCCCCTGGGCCTGCAGCCCACAGCTTGGTGGCTGCCGTCACCTGCCTCCAGCCTTGTGCAGTTTCTTCCTGGCTGCACTTTGCAAGGACCATGGGCAGACTGGATTCGCAACCCTTCCTCACCGGCATTCCCACTCTAACTGTTCACATCTCCAGTGACCCTACTTCCAAATTAGGTCACATTTTGAGGTGCTGATGATTAGGACCTGAGTATATCCTTTTGATTTGTTTGTTGGTACTGGGGATCAAACTCAGGACCTTGCACTCACCTGGCAGACACTTAAGCCACTGACCTATCTCCCCAGTGCAAGTGTATCCTTTTGAGAGGCCCAATAATAACAGCCACTGTTGCCAAGCTGTGAGATCCAGAAGAAGAAATATTTCCCTTTCATTTTTTTTCTCCCACCTGATTCTGAACATGTGTTCCAAATTGAAAATTAGTATGATGCTATCTCCGGATATCTAAAACCTGAAGACAGAATAGTATTCACTGACCCATTCACCAATTAAACTCTCACTGTGGCTGGTTGTGGTGGTGCCTGCCTGAACACTGAGGAGGGTGAGGCAGGAGGATTGTGAGTTTGAGACCATCCTGGGCTACGTAGATGAGTTCAGACACACTTGAATTCTGCATACCAAGACCCTGTCTCAAAAACAAAATAGTATAGGTAATACATTTATCCAGAAATAAGTTTGGGACTGGAGAGATAGCTCAGTGGTCTAAGCACCTGCCTGGCAAGGGCAACGACCTGAGTTTGATCCCCAGTACCCCATGCTGTGTCAGCTCTGGAACCCTGAATAGGTCATGCTAGCCCCAAAACCAGGAGTGATGGTGCAAACCTGTCATCTCAGCACTGGGGAGACTGAGACAGAAGAATCACTGTGAGTCCAAACTGAGTAGCAAGACTGTACCAAATTAAAAAAAAAAATTGAAAACACATTTTTACTCCTCCTGAAGACAAAATTGACTTCAGAGATATTTACTTTTGAGGTAGAGAGGATTGAGCCTAGGGCTTTCCCGTGGGCTCCATCTCTAACCCTTTATTTATTCATTTGTATACTTGCTTATACACAGAATCTCACTGAGTAGTCCGGGCTGGGCTGAAGCTTTCAGTGTTCCGGCCTCAGCCTCTCAGAGTGCTAGGATTGCAGGCATGCACAACCACACCCAGCTGCTATTCACATTTTAGAGCACATCCTCCCCATTCTCTGCGTGGTATGTGCAGGTTATGTACAGAAAGATTTTGGTAGTATTTATCGAAGTGCGCTCCTGTAACCCCAGCACTCTGAGAAACTGAGGAAGGAAGATGATGGATTCTATCCCATCCTGGGCAATTTAGCAGAATTAAAGGGAGTGGGGCAGGGATATAGCTTCAACCCAGTACCAGAAAAGCAAAAACTGTTATAAACAAAACCATCTACTTGCTTTCTCCTCAGTTCCATCTAGATCATGAGACTTTGCTACAATTAAAGCATTTATGTTTGTTTGTTTGTTTGTTTTGTTTTTTTTTTTTGTCTTTTTGATACAGGGTCTCACTATGTAGTTCAGACTGATCTTGAGCTCACTTTTGTAGCCCAGGCTGGTCTCGAACTCGCACTGATCCTCCTGCCTCAGCCTCCCGAGTGCTGGGATTACAGGCGTGCGCCACCATGCCTGGCTGCATTTATGTTTTCTATTTCATGTGTTTTGTTTTGTTTTGAGGTATCAGATATCAAATTCAGTACTTTACAATTGCCATGCAAGCACTTATTCCACAGAGCTATCTCCCCAGCCCTCCATTTCATGTTAATGCTGTTCCATTGTAGTACATTGGTTTACCTGGGCTCTTGTTTGTTTTTTGTTTTTTGAGACTGTCTTACACTGTGTTACCCAGGCTAGTTGCAAAGTTGTGGTCTCGATGGCCCTCAGCCTTGGATAGCTAGGCTGAGGACACAGCCCCCCTACAGCTTGGCTTTCAGGGTCTAATGTCCTTAGGGTGAAAAGGCCTAAGCTGGGTATGTTGGCACAAACCTGTAATCCCAGCACTTGGGAGGCTGAGGCAGGAGGATCAGTGTGAGTTCGAGACCAGCCTGGGCTATAAAAGTGAGTTCAAGGCCAGCCTGAACTGCATAGCAAGACCCTGTCCCAAAAAGACAAAAAAAAAAGGCACATACAGATGGCCCTGGCCAAGCATGATAACCCCAGCAGTGGGGCCAGACAAGGTAAGGGTCTGAAATCATATTGTAAACCATTCACCTCCAGACATGCACATTGAGTTACATATTTTGTTCTGATAAAAGCCTAAGTGATTATCAGTAGCTGGTGGCTATAGTTATTATGTACTCAGGGTGTCTCTGGAGGTTTGTGTATGGGTACAGCCTGCTACCTTATGGCATCACACACCGATGTTCTCATTTTAGCTAACTCCCAGGTGAGGCCGGGTCTCACTCACTACCCAGGCAGGATGTGAACTTGTGATCCTACAGCCTCAGCCTCTTGGAGTGCTGCAGTTGCAGGCGTACACTGCTGAACTTGGCTTATATTTTTTATATTGCTCCTGCTTGCCCTGGAGTTTGGTTAATAGATAGCCCATTATGAACTTGGCTTATATTTTTTATATTGCTCCTGCTTGCCCTGGAGTTTGGTTAATAGATAGCCCATTAAGATACTTTAGTGAAACCAAGTTATTGCAAGATATTTGACCTATAATAGACATTTACCGAGACTGCTTGAACTGTAAGCAACATACAAGGTCTCCCAGTATATTCATGACTCCCTGCCATGCTGGCAATTAAAACAGTAAATGTCTGTACTCAGTCACAGGGCAATTCTGGTAGAAATCCTTGCTTTTGCACCAAACAAGGATTTTAGTTCGAATCCACAGAAGCTGGTTTAGGAAGAAGCCATACCTTGTGTGGCTTACAGGATGGCAGTGAGGGCTGGAGAGCCCAGGTCTGAGCTATGCAGCAGGAGCAGTGGCTAAGATCCTAGCTGCAAACCCTTGGACCCAGCAAGCTTCCTGCTCCTTGGTTCTCTTCCAGGTACCTGGCTGTCTTGCCTCCTTACATGCTGGAGCTGACACAATTCCATTCACAGGGCTAAGGCTGGGCTTGGGACTGACAGACCCTATCCTACTGTGATCTGATGGCCCTGAGTAGTGAGGGGCTCTTCTGGTACCAGGAATTGAACTCAAGACCTTGTGCTTTCCAGGCAGGTGCTTATGCTGCTGAGCTGTCTCCCTACCCTGAGGGGCTCTTCTGCATCAGTCGCTCTGCTGGGCCTCCCCCAAGATCCACTGGAGGGGTCTCTCCAGAGCATGAGAGAATTTGGATTCTGACAACCAAAAAGAATAAGAAAATCCACTACAGAATACTGACTGTCCCAATGGGGTACAATCAGGGATTTCTGTCCTCCATGTCAGGGCCAGGTATACAAGGTGAACAGCCAAGGCCAGAATATCCTGAGGAGCTGCCAGGGCCCAGGGGTGTCAGAAATCCTGTTGTAATTCTGACCTGGGGCCTTACGCTCAGGGGATCTTAGCATCCTAGAATTCAGTGATCCTAGCCTCCCTGCAGGGCAGCTCTTCCTCTCCATACTCTGAGACCTGATCACAGATGTTTGCAGAGCCTGGAGCACATGGTGTATTCAGAGCATCTGTGCTTACAGCAACCCCATGGGGCTAACAAACCAAGGATCCCTGAGCAGGAGAAAGGAGAAATGAGAAATAAGTCACATTAAAGCTATAAGATGAAATACTCTAGGTGATAAAAAAAAGACCAACTGTAATTGCCTGTAAAATGCATCATGTTTTGTCTGAACAAAAACCATGTGAGTAGCCGGGCGTGGTGGCTCACGCCTGTAATCCCAGCACTTGGGAGGCTGAGGCAGGAGGATCGTTGTGAGTTCGAGACCAGCCTGGGCTACAAAAGTGAGCTCAAAGCCAGCCTGAGCTGCACAGTGAGACCCTGTCTCAAAAAGACAAAAAAAAAAAAAAAAAAAAAAAACAACCATGTGAGTATTCTGCATGACTTTTATATCAAGCCTCAACACAGAACAAACTGCACAACAGCAATGGAAGTCAGAATAGGGGCCGCTGGAGAGCCTGTGTTGACCAGGAAGGAGCCTGCAGAAGTGTCCCTGGGCTTAGGAAGGCTGGATGTGCTGCACAGGCTGTGATTCCCCACAGCTTCTCAGTTCTGTGATGTGATACTGTAACTGGGGGCTTTGTAAGGAAAGAGCTTTATTTCACTTGAGATTCTGGTGGCCAGAGGGTCACACACGGTGCAGGATCCTGGTCTGAGCCCCAGCAGCAGCAGGTCAGGGTGGGTGTTCTTCTAACAAGCTGTCCCTGCCAGAATTAAGTCACCCACAAAAACCAGCAGGAACCAGTATGGAAGGCAGCAGCTCTGTGATTGAGAATGGGCCATTGCCATGGGATCCCTGAAGGACATGCCATTTGCATGCCAGCACAGTGAGAGTGTCTGCATTCAGACATTTCTCAAGCTCTACCTTTGAGATGCCAGTATTGGATCTATATCTGTTATTCCTATTATGTTATTGTTGATAAGTTATTTTTTTGAGAATTTTTTATTTTTTATTTTATTTCTTTTCTTGTTTCAGAACTATTGTTTGTTTACTTATTTATTTTTATGGCCGGCTCAGCCTGCCCTGAGGGCAGGGCTGGCGCAGTATGTGGTGCTGGGGATCGAACTGCGGTCCCTGCAGCAGCCTAAGCTTTCCTAAGCAAGCGCTTTAGACCACTGAGCCATCCTACTGGGCCCTGATAAGTTATTTTTAAAGTATAACTGGCCGGGTTGGAGAGATAGCTCAGAGGCATGAGTACCTACCTGACAAGCACAAAGAGCCAAGTTCAGTCCTTGGCCCCACATGCCATGCAGTCTTGACCCCAGATGCAGGCACCCACCTTGTGGCCCCAGAACCGGGTGTGGTGGCACATGCCTGTAGTCCCAGCACTTGGGAGGTTGAGCTAGGGGTATCTCTAAGGTTGAGACCAGCCTTGGGGCTATAAAAGCAAACACAAGGCCATCCTGAACTGTATAGTGAGACCCTGTCTCGAATGAATGAAGGAAGGAAGGAAGGAAGGAAGGATTGAATGTAACTGGCCACAGCGATACATATCCAACTAATCTCAGTTACTCAGGAGGCTGAAGCAAGGAGAATTCCAAGTTTGAGCCCAGCCTGGGTAACTTAATGAGACAGCTCACATTTTAAAGTGGGTGAGCAAGCGCCGGGCGTGGTGGCGCACGCTTGTAATCCCAGCACTCGGGAGGCTGAGGCAGGAGGATTGGTGCGAGTTTGAGACCAGCCTGGGCTACAAAAGTGAGCTCAGGACCAGCCTCAACTGCATAGCGAGACCCTGTCTCAAAAAGACAAAAAAAAAAAAAAAGTGGGTGAGCAGGCTACAGGTATGCCAGCTCTGTGCTGGAGCAGCAACCCTCCCTTCCCCTCCCCTTCCCCTGCCCTCCCCTTCTCTCCCCACTGAACACGTGTTTGTGAGCAGTGTGTTACCAAGGTGGTTAATATTCAGGGTGCTCTGGGAACTGCTGTGGCCGAAGGGCACACTTGAGCTACGTTGTGGGAAAACACTGGAGCAGCATGAATGTGCCTGCCCTGTGACCCACCCTGGCCCACCCCCAGGCCACATGGCCTGTGCTGTTGACAACCTGGATTTTCTTAGAAACCTTTGATGTGTGTGTGTTTGTGTGTGTATGTGTGTGTGTTTTTGGGAGGAACAGGGTTCAAACTCACAACCTTGCACTTGCCAGGCAGGTACTTGTGCCACAGAGCTATCTCCCCAGCCCCACTTAGAAACTTTTGAGACAGAGGATTGGAAATCAGAATGCATGGAGAGATCAGGAGGGAAAAGTGGAAAAGAAAGGAGATGTAAAAGAATTAAGATTTGTCATGTTAAAAAAAAAAAATGCAAAGCCGGGCATGGTGGCGCATACCTGTAATCCCAGCACTCGGGAGGCTGAGGCAGGAGGATCAGTGCGAGTTCGAGACGAGCCTGGGCTACAAAAGTGAGCTCAAGGCCAGCCTGAACTACACAGTGAGACCCTGTCTCAAAAAGACAAAAAAAAAAAAAAAAAAAAATGCAGGGGCTGGCAAGATGGCTCATCGGTCTGAAGTGCCTGCTTAGCTGGGGGTGGTAGCACATGCCTATAATCCCAGCACTTGGAAGGCTGAGAGGCAGGAGAATTGGTGTGAGTTCGAGACCAGCCTGGGCTACAAAAGTGAGTGCAAGGCCAGCCTGAATTGCATAGCGAGACCCTGTCTCAGAAAGACCAAAAAAAAAAGAAAGCACCTGCTTAGGCAAGCTTAGGCAACCACAGAGACTGTGGTTCGATCCCTGGCACCACATGCTGCATCAGCTCCATCCCCATGGCAGGCTGAGGCAGCCATACTATAAATAAATAATTTAAAAATGCAATTAGGTGTCAATGTGCTGTATGTCTGATGGGCAAAGTCATTAGTAATGCTGAGTGACTTTTATAGTATCTGTTTCCCCAGGCGAATTCACCAAGTTTTGTCTGTTCTCATGGTAAGAAATGAGTACTCAAAGATAGTGCTATAGTGATTCCTGTTCATACTGGGTATGGCAACAACTGCCCAGAATGTCAGCTACTTGTGAGGCTGAAGCAGGTGGTTGCTCTTTCCAGGCCAATCTGAGCAATTTATCACAATCCCACCTCAAAGTAAAACAAGCACTATATGGTTCAGTGTTAGAGAGGTGGACTGGCTAAAGGCAGAAATGTCCTGGTGGAGAAGCCAGGTGTGGTGGCATGTGTCCACAATCACCGCACTCAAGAGGCTGAGGCAGAAAGATTGCCAAGGGTTGGAGGCCAGACTGGACTACATGGCTGGTTCAAGGCCAGCCTGAACTAGAGAAAAAACCCTATCTCCAGATTAAAAAAAAAAAAAAAAAAGCAGGTTCAGAGGTACTGAGAGAAGGGGAATTTGGACATAAATATTGAGTTAAGTGATAAATCTTAAGTAAATTATCAGAAGTAAATACGTGGCCATAGAGTACTAAAGTCAGAGCCTCCATTACGTTTTCCTCTCTACGGTTGGCTTCAGGAACGCTGTTCTGTGGGAATGCTGTACTTGGCAGAGCTGGTTGGGAGGCAATCCAAACAATGGCTTTCCTGTGGGGACTTTGCCTTGTTTGTAGTCTGGTTTAACTGTGCCTTTACATTTGAGCCAAGAGAAAATGTGGGGTTTTGAGATAGGCCCATGAAAGTGCAAATAGTCGCAGTGCCATGCTTACGACACCGACCTTTTCAAAACAGCAAAACAAAGATTGGTTATACTGAATTCCTTTTTTTAAAAAAGATGTTTATTTATTTATTTACTTGTTTTGTGGTACTGGGGATTGAACCCAGCACTGCCACATTGAACTACATTTCCAAGTACTGTTGTGACTAATTTTTTTTTTTTTTTTTTTGAGACAGGCTCTCACTATGCAGTTCAGGCTGGCCTTGAGCTCACTTTTGTAGCCCAGACTGGTCTCAAACTCACATTGATCCTCCTGCCTCAGCCTCCCAAGTTCTGGGATTACAGGCACAAGCCACCATGCCCGGCTTGTGACTAAATTTTTATTTTTATTTTATTTTATTTTATTTATTTATTTATTTATTTATTTATTTTTGTCTTTTTGAAACAGGGTCTCGCTATGCAGTTGAGGCTGGCCTTGAGCTCACTTTTGTAGCCCAGGCTGGTCTCGAACTTGCACCAATCCTCCTGCCTCAGCCTCCCGAGTGCTGGGATTACAGGCGTGAGCCACCATGCCCGGCATGACTAAATTTTTAAAAAATCTTTATTTATTTGATACAGGGTCTTGCTATGCAGTTCAGACTCCTAGTGATCCTCCTCTGTCAGCCTCCCCAGTGCTGGGATTACAGGCATCAGCCACTACACCCAGTTTTGGTGGTAGGCATGGTTGCAGCCAGAGTTCCAGGGCCAGCACAACGTGTGGTACCAGGCATCAAATCCTGGTCCTTGCTCTTGCCATGCAGGCTCTTAGGCAGCCAATTTATCTCCCCGACCCTTTTTGTGTTTTTAAGACAGGCTGTCACTATGCAGGTCAGGCTGACCTTGAGCTCACTTTGCAGCCCAGGCTGGTCTCACACTCATAAGGATCCTCCTGCCTCAGCCTCCTCAGGGAAAAAAATTTTTGAGACTCAGGGTTTTGTTAAATCATTAAATTGTCCAGCCGGGCGTGGTAGCTCACGCCTGTAATCCCAGCACTCGGGAGGCTGAGGCAGGAGGATTGGTGCGAGTTCGAGACCAGCCTGGGCTACAAAAGTGAGCTCAGGACTAGCCTCAACTGCATAGCGAGACCCTGTCTCAAAAAGACAAAAAAAAAAAAAAAAAAAAAAAATCATTAAATTGTCCAGGGGCTGGAATGTGGCTCAGTGGTACAGTTCTTGCACTGTATGTGCAGGGCCTGGATTGTGTGTGTGTGTGTGTGTGTGTGTGTGTGTGTAACTGGGGGATTGAATTCAAGTCCTTATTTGCCAAGCAAGCGCTTATTCTACTGAGCTATCTCCCCAGTCCCTAGGCCTGCATTCTATCCCTAGCACCACAAACAAAACAAAACAAAGGTTGCCCAGACTGTGTGTGCATTTGCCACCCTCCTGCCCCTGGCAGGCGTGTGCTACCACACCCAGCTTATATTTATCCAGTCTGAAACATTTCAACGTAGTTTAACTCAGGACAACAGGCCACAGGGCCAGAGTTGAGGAGGAAGAGCTCTGAGGAGGCTACAATAGGTGGTAGCAACTACAACACATCTGGAAACCAAGGCAAGATAGGCCTGAGCTAGGCACTGAACAGCATATGCTGCCTCTCAGTAGGTGAGACTGATTGGCAGGAAGGCCCAAAACACCACAAACTCAGATTAAATCCGATTTGGGGGCTGGCCAGATAGCTCAGTGAATTAAAGCACCTGCTTGGGCGGACGCAGGGGCAGGGGTTCAATCCCAAGCATGTGGTGCCAGCCCCACCCCTGGGGCATGCTCAGAAGTGATTGAGACTGGGTATGGTGGCGCGTTCCTGTAATCCCAGAGCTTGGGAGGCTGAAAGCAGGTGGATCACTACAAGTCCAATCTGTGTAGTAAGACCCTATAGACCCTGTTTAAATACAAAAAAGAAGAAAAAAATAGGACTTGGGCAGGGTAGGGTGGCATATAAATATAATATATAATCCCAGATGCTTGGGCAGGAAGATTGCAAATTCAAGGGCAGCTTGAACAATTTAGTGAGATCCTCTGTGTGTCTACACTGAAAAATCAAAACAATCACTTATACAGAAGTTGCCATTGTCAACCTTAGACCTCATCTCAATGTGAAAACACTGTGTGGTAGGAGAGCTGTACACTTCAGGGACAGGCATTCACAGGGTGCATTAGATGTGAAACATTCAGACCTAAATCAAACTGGTTATTGTCAGGTGCAGTACTGTAGCTCTAGCACCAGGGAGGCTGAAGCAACAGGATCTCAAGTTCAAGGCCAGTGTGGGCTTCACAGTGAGTGCAGGTCTAGCCTGTTCTACTCAGTGAAACCCTGCCTCAAAAGAGAACAAAGTCAAACTGATTAAAATCCACCTACTTTTTATTATTATCACGGGGGGGGGGGCAGCCCCTCCAAACGAGGTCACTGATAAGGCGCTCCTCCACTGGAAAACCATCTGTTGATCTAATCAGACATACTGAACTTATGGCCTGGTGCTACAGCATGCATGCAAAGCCTGCTGTCAGCATGGGCACTCCTGCCAAGTCACCCACTAGCCGAGTATCAGGTAGCACAAAAGCAAGCCAAATCCAAACTTTTCCTTTCACTAAAAAGCTTTTTATATCACTCAAGGCTCTTGAGTGATATTGCAATATAAGGTTGCACTGCATTTTTCTTTTAAGACAAATCATATTAATTAATGTTGAGTTTTTTCTAAACTAAAACATCAGTAAAACCAGTGTCTTCAAGCATTCTATGTATTTACTCTTCCAGCATATTTAGTGTTTCTGTTTTAATATTTAGGGTGAGTGTTTTTGTTTGTTTTGTCTTTTTAAGATAATGTTTCACTATACAGTTAGTCTGGCCCTGAACTTACTTCATAGCCCAAGCTGGCCTTGAACTTTACAATGATCCTCCTGCCTCAGCCTCCAAAGCACTGAGAGTACAGGTGTGCACCACCACACCAACAATATTTATTTATTTATTTATTTATTTATTTATTTATTTGGTGTAGGGTCTCACTGTGCAGCTCAGACTTGTAGTGATCCTCCTGTTTTCAGCCTCCCCAGCACTGGGATTACAGATGTGTGCCACCACACTGGGACTGGGTTGCTGGCTCAGTGTGCCCCAGGGATGGGAGATTGGGTGGGACAAAGGGGAGGGGAGGGGAGGGAGTGCCAGGGCTGGCCCAGAATTTGGACCAGGTCATTTTATTTTCTGATATCCTCTTTGATCTCCTTTTTCAGAATACTGTAGTTTTCAATGTAAAGATCTTTTACTTCCTTTGGTAGATTAATTCCTGTGTATTTCATTTTGGGTGATGTTATTGTGAAAGGTGTTGTTTCTCTAATTTCTTTCTTAGTGAGTTATTTGTATACAGAAGACCATTGATTTTTGAGTGTTGACTTTGTACCCAGCTATGCTACTGAATTTGATTATTAAATCTAGAAGTCTGCTGAGCGTGGTGGTGCACGCTTGTAATCCCAGCATTTGGGAGGCTGAGGCAGGAGGATCACTGTGAGTTTGAGACCAGCCTGGGCTGCAAAAGTGAACTCAAGGCCAGCCTGAACTGCATAGAAAGACCCTGTCTCAAAAGGACAAAAAAAAAAAAAAAATCTAGATGTCTTGGGGCTGGCGAGATAGCTCAGTGGTCTAAAGCGCCTGCTTAGGCAAGCTTAGGCAACCTCCAAGACCACCATTTGATCCCTGGCACCACATGCTGTGCCAGCCCCACCCACAGGGCAGGATGAGGTGGCCATAAAAAAAAGTCAACATCATATTAAATGGACAGAAACTGAAAGAAGTTAAATTATCATTATTCACTGAGCATGGTGGCACATGTGCTTTAGACTACTGAACTGTCTCACTGGCCCAATGTTGACTATTGATTTGTCATACATGGCTTTTATCAGGTTCAGATAAAGACCATTTATTCCAATTTTCTGTAGGTTTTTTTTTTATATCATAAATGAGTAGTATGGGGCTGGGGAGATAGCTCTGTGGCACAAGTGCAAGATTGTGAGTTTGAACCCAGGTCAGTCAAAAAAAAAAAAGTGTCTCATAAATGAGTGTTAGCAAAAAAAAAAAAAAAGAAAAAAAGCCGGGCGTGGTGGCGCACGCCTGTAATCCCAGCACTCGGGAGGCTGAGGTAGGAGGATCGGTGACAGTTCGAGACCAGCCTGGGCTACAAAACTGAGCTCAAGGCCAGCCTGAACTGTACAGTGAGACCCTGTCTCAAAAAGACAAAAATAAATAAATAAATAAATAAATAAATAAATAAATGAGTGTTAGTCTTCATGAAATGCTCTTCCTTGCATCTGTTGAGGTGGTGGTATTGTTTTTGTCCTAGGCTCTATTAATATGGTGTATTAAATTAATAGGACAATTTCCTTATGCTGAACTATCATCGCATTCCTAAATGCATGTTACTTGGTCATGGTATATAATCATCTTCATGATTTAAATGCTGTATTCTGCTTGCCAGTATCTTTTTTATTTTTTTAATTCTTTTTTGTCTTTTTGAGAGAGGGTCTTGCTATGCAGCTCAGGCTGGCCTTGAGCTCACTTTTGTAGTGAGGTCTTGAACTCACACTGATCCTCCTGTCTCAGCCTCCCAAGTGTTGGGATTACAGGCATGTGCCACCATGCTCGGATTTTTTAAAAATCATGTATGTATGTATGTATATATGTATGTATGTATGTATGTATGTATGTATGTATGTATTTGGTACAGGGTTTCACTGTGCAGCTTGAGCTCATAGTGATCCTCCTGTCTCAGCCTCCCCAGCTCTAGGATTATAGGTATGGGCCACCATGCCCATTTCAGTGTCCAGCAATGTGTCCAGTGTTCCAGGGCCCTGGGGCCTAACACAGCATGTACTACCAGGGATCAAATTCAAGTCCTTGCACATGCCAGGCAGGTGCTTAGATCACCAAGTTATCTCCCCAGCCCTTCCACCTTTCCTTCCCTCCTGCCTTCTTGCCAGCCTGCCTGCCTGCCCACCCGACCGCCTGCCCCCCCCCCCCCCCCCCCCCCCCCCCCCCCCCCCCCCCC
>PVJA010043916.1:0-16470 GCA_004027025.1 Myocastor coypus | reverse complement strand
AAAAAAAAAAAAGTAATGTGGATTTAGAAAGGTTAATGTTTAGTTGTTTGATCAATCTTATATACCTATATGTATTAATCTAAACTGAACCGATGATGAAAATATGTAATATAACTATTGTTAAATTTAAACAATAAAAGAATTGAAAAAAGAAATTAAAAAAAAAAGAAAAAGAAAAATGAGTTTTCTAACGCTTTTTAGTTTTGACACTAATTTTCAAAATTAAGTTGTTAAAATATTTTACATTTATTTATTGGGGGCTGGGGAGATAGCTCAGTACAATAAGCGCTTGTCTGGCAAAGCCCAAGGGCCTGAGTTCAATCCCCAGTCCCACCAAAAAAAAAAAAAATTCCATATTTACTTAGTAGTATCATGGGTTGAACCCAGGGCCTTGTGTACTGTAGGCAAGTATTTTACTACTGAGTTACACTCCCAGCCCAAACTAAATTTTAAGCTTTCTCTTGTGATTTGAAAGTTGATACATTTCTTTTTGTTTTGTTTTGTTTATTATGGCTGGCTCAGCCTGCCCTGGGGTGGGGCTGGCACAGCACGTGGTGCTGGGTATCAAACCACGATCCTTGCGGTTGCTTAAGCTTGCCTAAGCAGGTGCTTTAGACTGCTGAGCCATTTTGCTGGCCCCCATTTTAAGTCCCATTATATCTGCAAAAAGCAAAGTCATCTTTAAGAAAATTGGAGTTCTGTTTTGAGATGAAAATGTATATTTGGACCTTATAATGGTTACTACTGTGATTGTAAGAGTATCTTATTCCACACATTTCTATCCCTAGTAGCACAGTTGAAATATGAGATATTTTTCCCCAAATAAGTTCCACATTGGAAACTGGTATTGCGGTATTATGAACTCTGACCTCTGCCTATCTGTCTGTTCTCCTTCTCTCAGCACTTCTTGGTGGAATTGGAGCTTGAACTCAGCTGAGGCTTTGTGCATACTGGAAAAGTGTTCTGTCCCTGAGCTCTGTCCACAGCCTTCTGATATTGTGTTAGTTTCTATATTATTGTTGAAACTAAATACTATATATCCAAAGGTAAGGGAGAAAAGTTTTATTTAGCTCATGATTTGTAGAGGTTTCAGTCCATAATCAGCTGGCTCCAAGGCAGGATGCCATACAGCAAAGGAGCAACAACAGTTCATGGGGGGATAGCAAAGGAAGGCTCTTAACAGAGTCTTTCTGTCCCTTTTGCCTTATTGAGACTACCGGTATTCGGATGGCACCAGATCAATAGTGGACTGATTCAGTAATTACACAGCTTAATGTCAGCATCACACACTCTAGATTCAGCTGTCTCTGAAAAGCTCTGTGACACCATGAGGTTTTGAAAGGACATCTAGACACAAGCTATAACAAGCTGGAAGATCTTTGAAGTCTAGTGTTACAGAATCTATCCCCAAAGGAGGGCAAGCTAGTGGCTCCTCCATCCTGCATATTTAGAGAGCACCATTGCCTCTGCCCCTTCCCCCAGCTTTCGAGCCTTAGTCATGAATTGAAGTCTTGCTGTGAAATCATCCAAGGGTGAGATAGGCTTCTGGCTTCTGGAAAGGAGTAACTGTGTTAATTCAGGTATACCATGTTCTCTTTGTTTTCCAGTTGGTATAGTGAGGGAGCTAGTGCATGTGGGTTGAATCAAAAAGGAAAATGAAGGCATTTACTATTCTGTTGAGGATGGCTCATTTAAAGTAAACACCATTTAAATAGCCTCCAAATGGTCCGTTCTATATGAAGTCATTCAGGATGCCCCCTTAGGGCTGTCATTCTCCTTTAAATGGACCGCTTTGTGTGTGCTGGTGTTAATGCCATTCAACCTTAAACCCCATATGTGAGCCGCATCAGGTCATGGGTTTTGGTGCACATGTGGCAGCCATACCTGCAAACATCTGCTGCCGCTGCCTCCAGAAACCCATCCTAAACA
The DNA here is from genome assembly GCA_004027025.1 of Myocastor coypus. NCBI lineage: Eukaryota > Metazoa > Chordata > Mammalia > Rodentia > Myocastoridae > Myocastor > Myocastor coypus. The sequence goes on along the minus strand of PVJA010043916.1, from coordinate 14,541 downwards.
ACAGGGAGAGGCAGCTATTAAATGAGAGTTTGTAGATTATAAGATGATCACAACAATAAGGATGACAAGGACAGGTATGCCAGGTACTATGAGTGATTTTCCTAACTTAACTCATATAAACCTATGAGATAGATACTATGATTCTTCCTCAGTTACACAAGAGGACTCAGAAGCATATAAAGATTAAGTAACCTGTGGGTCTGGAGCAAGGATAAAATCATGGTGCCTAGAGCTAGAACTCAACCAATGGCTGCACTCGAAAGAGATCAGATCATTTTCAAGATAGGCTTATTGCAAACAATAGAACATCCAGAAAGGATTTCTGTCTTTAAAATGTATACTGTGATTTCTGGGATAGTATTTCCACTGTGTGCGTTGTCACAATGGGCTGTCTTCATTCATGCAAGACTGGACTCAATGGCATAATCCATGGACAGAAACATCAAAGACTTTTCTACCAAATGAGGGTACTGGAAACGTCCTCCTAGTAATGAACTAATAAAAAAAACTTCCCTAGAGCACTAGAAGAAGCATCCCTTGATTTCAACCTTGGTTTGGGCATTTTCCTACAATTAGGGTAGAAAGTCAGGCCCAGACCCTTCAGAGAAGCTTCTTCCTGAGAAATACTGTGGCTTAACCCGAGCCTTTGGGAGTTATGTTCCTGTCTGGTTCCTAATGGCCCAGTCAACTGACCTTTCCCTATTTGATTATCACTTAGTAGCCAAGCAAATAGCTTTTGTTTTTAAAACTTAATTAAGGAGTTTATTTCAAATGAACTCCATTATTTAGAGAAATTTAGTACTATAAGAAACTTAACCAATATCGAGGGCTAGATAGGAAGAAATAATCTTTAGCATTCAAAATGGGAATACATTTTCTTACAAGACCATTCTTTCCATCATTTAATCAGAGAAGACTGTGGGGGAACAACAACTGTTAGACTCAGATTAGAATCTGGTGCCGTTTTTGCCATCTCCTTTCTAAATTTCAGGTTATCTAAATTCTTGCTCAAAAAATTAAAAAAAAATCTTCATTCATTTTCCTTGCTACAACCATTGCGGCATCTGGTGCCCTCCTCATATCATCACAGACATTGTTCTAATAAAGGTGTTAAGACAAGTGGTAAAGCACTCTGGATTTTTGGTGATTTGTCTAGGTATCAGTCAGATACCTCTTATTCAATTTATATTGTTTGTTCTTAGAAATAGTTTTGGTTCCTGCTCTTTTCACAAGTCCCATCTTGTCCAAAGATTGGATAGATGATGTGGACAATCAGGCAGCAAAAAAATAAAGATCATAACTTCATAGCAGGGAGAAAGCCTGTGTCCATAGTGTGATTGTATGCAGTGTTTCACTCTTAAAAAGATTTCTAGTAGGTGGTGCCTACTCCTTATCTAAATTGCCTCACCCTAGTCATCCTGTATCTTTTTTTTAAAATGCAGAACTGGGAATCAAACTCAGGACCTTGCAATTGCCAGACAGGCACTTGTGCCCAGGAGATATCTCCCCAGCCCCCATCCAGTATCTTTTTAAGAGTACCCTGGGACCAAAAATGTTGTTCCTTTTCTGTTAATTTATCAACTTTTAATTGATTGGGTTTATTTGAACTGTTTCACATTTAAATACAATTATTAAACATCCAAATAATTCTGTTGAGTTTATTATACTCCCTCCCAAAGCAATAGTCCTCTGTATCCATTTTCTTGCCTCAGAAGCAATTGCTGTTTTACTTTTGGCTGATTATTTAATGTTTTTCTCTATATTCAGTGAGATACTTGTTTGCTCATGGTTGGTCTTTCTACTATAGTAGGTAAAGATTTAATTCATCTCCCCCAACTCCATCGTATATGGGCCTCCTTCTCCAAATCCTTCTCAATGTAGTTAGTACCATTGTTGTATGCAGCGAGTATGATAGAAATATTATAGGCAGTTAGACAGGCCCTCAAGGATGACATGGAAGACAAAGTAACTTTACAACTATAGACAGATACTTCTTCCCATTGTGCCAGATCTCAAGACAAGGGTAAACAAATGCAGCCACATACTTCTTCAAGGATAGGCATTAGGGATTGATATGTTTTTCCTTTTTTTTTTTTTTTTTTTGTCTTTTTGAGACAGGGTCTCACTATGCAGTTCAGGCTGGCTTTGAGCTCACTTTTGTAGTCCAGGCTGGTATCGAACTCACATTGATCCTCCTGTCTCAGCCTCCCAAGTACTGGGATTACAGGCATGCACCACCATGCACGGCAGGGATTGATATGTTGAATACGTATCAATTACCTTGAAAGAGCCTACAAGAGTTACTAACCCAAACCCAACAGGAAGAGACCTTGGTTGGTATTCTTGCCTACTTGCTACATGACTCACTTCCCCATTTGGTACTGGGTTTAATCAATTTTATCTGAGCACTGGTGCTTGTAATCTCATCGGTTGACCGTAGTTTTGTCTCACCTCATATCCAGCTAAGCAAGTTCCCATGTTCTCTACCACCTTAGACCCACCCCACCACATGGCTTTCCTCTATAAAAGTCCCCAGATAGCTTCCTGGAGGCAACCTCCTTGGGCCTCCCTCCTATTGCTCTCTGACAGGAGTTTTCTTTCCCCTAATAAATCTATTCTGCTCATAACCTCCATTTGTTCCTAAAATTCATTCTCTCGGTTTTAGAGAAAATGAACTTGTTCCAGGTCAAGTTGGGAGATTAGTTTTCCTGATACCGTTTGGAGGTTCTCTGTATCATTTGGAGGTCATCTACCTGAGATCAGTTTTTTTCTCCCTGTATCACCATGATGGTGATTAAATGAACATTCTACATTTATAGTATATATATATACACATATACATATGTACATATATATATTCATTATATATATATATATATATATATATATATATATATTCATTAGTGAGAACCGAGCCCTCTAGTTATACTATGATTATGTTATCAGTACCTTAGTTCTTTTTTTTTTTTTTTTTTTTTTTTTTTTTTTTTTTTTTTTTTTTTTTTTTTTTTTTTTTTTTTTTTTTTTTCATTTATGTACTTTGTATGGGGTCTCATGATATAGTTTGGACATGTAGTGAACCTCTTGTTTTTAGCCTCTCCAGTGCTGGAATTATAGGCATGCACCTTCAGGCCTAGACTCGGTCCCTGACTTAGAACACCATGGGTGTGGGGCAGGCATGGCATGCGGGATGGGGATTAAACCCTGGTCCCTGCACTTGCCATAGCAGGTGCTTAGTCCACTGAACTATCTCACCAGCCCTGTATATGTTAGTTCTTAGAAAATTAATAATGGTGTGCCTTCCTTTCCACATTCTTTATTTTTATGTATTTATCAACCTTAGACACTTGGAACATTGTTTAAATCCTCTGTCAAAATCCTCTTAATTCATCTCTCAAGTACATCTCCCACAAACAGTTTCTCCAGAGGTTCCTCCACTGCCTCAGTGGGCACTGTTAGTTCTTGCTAGGTATATAGGTCCATCATTCTGCACATAATTCTCTCCCTCCCTGCCTTGCCTGTCTTTCTTTTTATTGATGTACTACCTCTTTTTTTGGAATATACTTTACGTAGTCTGGTAACTAACTGGCAAAGAATATACTTGCCTTTTTTTAATTTTTTGAAACTGCACATCTGAAAATGCTTTTATTATATGTAACTTTTCTTGTTCTGTCTCTTTCTGGAAGTAAGATTAAGCTTAAAGCATAAGCTTTTCTTTGGAGGCTGCTAAGATTTGTAATGACATTACTTGATGTGAGTCAGTTATACTTGGTGTCTTGGATTATTTGGGTCTTTCAGTTTAGAAGTCCATGTTGCCTTCAGTTCAGAGTAGTTTTTTATTTGTTTTGCTGTTTTTCCTCTTTTCCATTTTCACTGTTTCCTTGTTTTGGAGCTTCTATTATTTGCATGGTAGACCTCTTGGGCTGACTGACTTTCTTTTCTTTCTTTCTTTTTTGTCTTTTTGAGACAGGGTCTCGCTATGCAGTTCAGGCTGGTCTTGAGCTCACTTTTGTAGTCCAGGCTGGTGTTGAACTCACATCAATCCTCCTGCCTCAGCCTCCTGAGTGCTGGGATTACAGGTGTGCGCCCCCACGCCTGGCTTCATTTTCTTTTCTTTTGCTGTATTTCTGAAAGATTTCCTTTCCTTTCCTTTCTTTCTTTCTTTCTTTCTTTCTTTCTTTCTTTCTTTCTTTCTTTCTTTCTTTCTTTCTTTCTTTCTTTTTGTTATACCAGGTATTGAACTCAGGACCTTGCCAGGCAAGCACTTATTCCACTGAGCTATCTCCCTGGCTCCTTTGAAAGACTTTTTTGTCTTAATATTTTTTGCGTATAAAAGCTACTTTATAAATTTTGTATTTAAAATAGAAACAATCTGTCTATTCACAAAACCTAATTTAAAACTTGATACATTTATCTCTAGCTGATGTTACTTCTTTATAAACACTTATTTGTTATCAAGAACCTGTACTAAAATCAAGTTTTTGTTTTAAACATTTCCCTTTAATCTTAGAGTGCTTCTAAGGCACCAATAAGAACTATTTTCAGATGGTACAGAATTTCTTATTTTTTGAAGATTCTGTGGTTGACCACTTCTTCATTAGGTACTTGTAGCAAGACACCTTGTCTTAATATTTTATATCATTTCTTTTGTTGAGTTTTTCTTTTCTTTTTTTTTTTTTTTTTGTGGGACCAGGGTTCGAACTCACGACCTTGCACTTGCCCAGCAGGCACTTGTGCCTCGGAGCTATCTCCCCAGCCCCTGTTGAGTTTTTCTTCTGCTATGTTTTTGATTTTGTTAACTCATGAATTCCCTTTAAAAATACTATATTCTGTCTGGGGCTACAATAAAGTCTCCTAATTTTCTATATGTTTAGTGCTTTTTGAACTTCTTTTATCCCAAGTAATCATGGTTCTCTGAGTTACTTTTTTCTGTTAGCTTTCTGGAGGTAATTGGAGGTACTTGGAGGAGAGAGTGACAGTGCATTCTGGAGGCTCTAAATGCATACATACATACATCTGGTCTACTGTGAGACTCCCCATAGGCTGATCATAGAAAACTGCTAGCAATATCTCTGGGCATTTTTTTTTTTTCTTTGTGTGTGTGTGTGCAGAACCGGGAATTGAACTCAGGCCCTTGTGCTTGCCAGGCAAGTACTTATTCTACTAAGCTATTTCCCCAGCCCCTGGGCATCTCTTTCTGGGTGATCAGCTTCCTTCTATGACCTAGGGACTGGGGGGCTTAGGAACTAACATTCTGGGAACCAAGGGGAGATGTTGGCTTGCTCTCTCAGCATCCTATCTGTACATGTTTGTCTGATCCCGTTCATTTGCTCTGACCTGTAGCATCTAGTCCCCCACCTTTCTAGTACGGAGGTCTTCTCTTTTGTTTTCTCTAGAAATTTGAGTTATTTGCAAGTGTCTTAGTTACTTTGTACTTGGTGCTGGGACAAATACCCAACACTCAAAATGAAGGAAGGAAAGGTTTATTTAGCTCACAGTTTGTGGAGGTTTCAGTCCATATTCGGCTGGCCCAAGGCTGAGTGGAACAGAGCAGAGAGCATCCAGTTCATGGCTGCGGAATGGCAACAAAATGGCGACAGAGGCAGCCAACCAAACAGGGCAGCAGAGCAACAGCAACAGCTTTAGTCTGTCTCCCTGTTGCTCTTTATATTACATTCAGGCTCTCTGCCTTAGGATATCTGCCCTAGACCACACCCATAGTCTCAGGCTTACTCAGACCGATAATCCCATCAATACTAAAACACAATCCCAGGGATCATGCATCAAGTCTCAGTTGATAGAAGCCATGTCCCATGATTGCATGAGGCTTTGGGGGAACAACTAGACATAAACCATAACAACAAGGGTCTGTGGGGAATGGACAGATGGCCCAGGTGTAATGAGGGGGAGAGTGCTCATAGGGCTAGCCACTTCTTAGATGAACATTTATCCAGGCCTGCTTAGTTTAGTATATCCTTCACCCTAAAGCCTTTGGGGCTCCTACAAGGTAAACTTTGCTCATTGCAGGTTTACTTTATTTTATTTTACTTTATTTTGCTATCCTTTTGTAACTCTTGTCTCCAGTTTTGTTCTTCTGTTCATACTGGTTTATGCCTTTAAAAAGAATTCTCCTTATTGGGGTTTTGGAGGAAGAAAAGGTGGTTTCCTACATTGAAGCCTCCATTTTCACCTGGATATTATACCATTGCTACTTATTTACTGGACCCCTAAGGATATGAATTTTATTGGACCCCTTACTAGGAAGTAGTTAATGGAAAAGCAGAAGAATGAAGATGGTTGACATGGCTATAGTCTGTCATGTTGGTCCATGTTGTGCTTTTGTCAAGCTGTGCCTGTCTCTTCCTACTTTAAAGTGGCTAAGAATCAAGGCAGTGATGTATGGTTTAATTTCAAGTCTAATAGAAGCTACATACATCACTGGCTTGTCTCCAGGTCTCTAGGCTTGACTGTCTCTTTAAAAATGAGATGCCTTTAACTTCTCAGTCAGCTACAAGAGAGGACTCTCAACAAAGGGCATCCTTGGGCCCGGCGGGATGGCTCAGTGGTCTAAGGCGCCTGCTTGGGAAAACTTGGGCGGCTTCAGGGACCGCAGTTCGATCCCCGGCACCACATGCTGCGCCAGCCCTGCTCTCGGGGCAGGCTGAGCTGGCCATAAAAATGAGTGAATAAACAAACAAAGGATCTGAAACAAGAAAAAATAAATAAAATTAAAAAACAAAACAAAACAAAACAAAACAAAAACATTGGGCATCCTAGCCAGTCATGGCCATGTATTTTTATAATCTCAGCACCCTGTGAGAGACTGAGGTACCAGTATGACAAGTGTTAGCTTAACTTGGAAACTTAGTGAGGTCTTGTCTCAGAATAAAAGAGGGTCTGGGGTGTAGCTCGGTATGAAGGCCCTGAGTTTAATCCCCAGAACACGGTAGGAAGCCACCTGATTTCAGAATCAAGATGCAGTTTATAAGCAAGTTTCAAAGAATGGCTGTCCCTGTGCTAGGTTGCCAGCAGTTTTGAGAATGCCTTTCTCATCTCCTTCAGTTACATCTACTGGTGACTTTCATACTTGAATTTCGCCAGAAGCCATACTTATTTTTTCTAAGTCTTTGTTTCCTATTTTAAATTTTTATTTTTAATTTGAAGAATTCCATATTGTATTTCTTTGAATATAAGTTGCTAGAGCTTGAGGACAATGATCACCTTTCCCTGATGTAAAGAGCTCTTTTTAGTCCTCATGGAGGCCCAGGAAGTTTATATTTGTAATCTCATGGATAACTTATTAGAATCTCATCAAGTTAATTCTAATCTACCACACTCAGGGCAACCCATGGGGAGAATAAAGATACTAGTGTATATTTGTACTTATGGGAAGCAGTCCTAAGTCCAGCCAACATGATGGCTGTCTAAGACAAAGGGTTCCACCTGAGGCCAAACCTGGGTTTTATTGATTTATGAAGAAAAGGAGTAACTTTAGGATAAGTGGAAAATAGCAGAGTGTCATAAACTGGACAAGCTAGCAGGTCCAAAATCACCTCTGCAGTAGACAGAGAAAGATATGCTGAAAGAGTAATCTGCATCGGCCCGGCAGGATGGCTCAGTGGTCTAAAGCACCTGCTTAGGAAAGCTTCGGCGGCCCGTGGATCGATCGCTGGCACCACATGCTGCGCTAGCCCTGCCCTCAGGGCAAGCTTAGCCGGCCATAAAAATAAATAAATAAACAAACAAAAGTTCTGAAATAAGAAAAAAAAAATTATTTAAAAAGGAAAAAGATCATTTCTTCATTTGGCAAATATCAATTGTTCTTTTTTTATGCCAAATAATGTGGCAGGCAATAAGGAAGAATAAGACATATTCTCGACTTCATACAACCTATGTTCTTCCTCGTTTGCAGTTGGACTTGACTGCCTACCATCTCCTTTTCTGTTTAGCTTCCATTGAGATCTTCAGACTGATCACTGTAAGGCCTTTTTGGCTGCCTTGAAGACATAGCCCTCTTCTGCTGTCACACAATAGTGGCCTACCTTCAAGAATGGACTTTTACCAGTTTATCTCAAGCTCTTTGCATGCCTGAAGAGAGGAAATAGTTAGGTCCAGAGTCATGTGCTGGCCTCATTCTGATTGTTCTCTGTTTAGGGTGCTCAAGCTGGTATTATTATGTGACCATGCCAATGCCAGCCTCCACCTTTGCCATTGCAGTGGGATGCTGGACAGAAATAAAGCCTGAGATGTGCTCATTAAATAATCTGGAAATGGAGAGACGCTTCCCATTCCCCGAGATCGACTGCAGGTATGTATTTGGGAACTTGCTGCAAAACAAGCACTTGAGGGAGCAGCAGTATGATGCATGTCTTCCAGCCTCTGGGACTGTGAGTCATCTGTGCTGGGAAACCAAACCAAAGTAGGATTCATCAGAGCAGGAAAAGGCCGACCAGGAAGAAAGGGAGAGTTGAGAGGCAGAAATGTGGACATGCTGTTTGTGCAGCAAGAGAAGAAAAGCCACATATGTGAAATCCTTTGTGAAGTCAGGTGAAATATTTTCATATGTTTGTTTTAAAGGATCCTCAGCTTCAACACACTCTTTCCTCCTACATTGCTTAACTTTGGTTTTTAGTGTTTATCTGCTCAAAAAGAAGCTTAATAAAAAGTAGTTGCTTGCCTACAGATGGGTTTGTAGGCCACTCTGCTGTTTTGGTTCTGGTGATTGCAATTAGCAATGCCTTGGAGGAAAGGCCTCCCTCAGTGGGAGTGGAAGACTCCAGGAAGCTACCCCATGCCACTGGCCTCATCCTGCTGTGCTTTTTCTTTTTGGAATGGATCAGAGAAAACCCATTTGCAGTTTTTAAAAAATAGTAGAGCCATTGGATATTCTTTTGGAGCCTCCCAAGAGGGGAGGGAGGAGTTCTACAAGCCTAAAGAGAAGGAGGGAGCTGCCCAGCAGAGAGACAGAATGCACTGGACTTTATCCTGAGGACTTCTACACCCAGCTGCACTGACTCTTTTCCTTGTTATCAAATCCATTAAACCAGTTATTTCTGGTACAGACACTCCAGAGCAGTGGTTCATTCTTAGTCTGTTCATTAGACAGTCTGTTCATTCTTAGTGCACATTCCTTTTGGGTTGGTATTATTTTGCTCACTGCTTTAATCTTACCACAGTGACTGCAGTAGTTGGTATCTTTAGGATATAAAGCCATGGTTTTTTTTTTTTTCTTCTCCTAATAGACATGTTTTGTTTTCTTGGCAGCAGAGAGTTAATTTCCTCTTCTTGCTTAATAAGGAATGCCTGTTTTGAGTATCTTTCCAGAACTATATAGTATGTTCTTATTTATCAGATTTTACTTATGTCCTTTTAAGGGAATAAGGGAATTGTGTACACAAGTGACATATGTTGCTTTCATGTGTGACATTGAATTGTTGCTTGCTGTACCTGACCTGGGGCCCCAGAATAGGCTTCATTTTGCAGTTGAGAGTAGCCTGAACTTGGAGTGAGGGGGCCAGTTACCCCAGGAGTTGCCTGATCCACAGTGGATGAGTATGAGTGGGACACAAACTTCCTTATGTTAAGGTCCTGAAATGCTGGTATTGCTTATTAATGTAACACATTCTAACCCAGTGATGGCAAACCTTTTAGATCTTTCAATGGTAACAAACAGCTGGCCATGGCATGTATGCCCTAAATTTGCCATCACTGTCTAGCTTGTCCTAAAGTAATATAGAAACTATTGCTTGTCTGCAATCAGGAAAATTCTTTTTTTAAAAAAATATTTATTTATTTATTTATTTCTTGTTTCAGAACCTTTGTTTGTTTATTCACTCATTCTTTATGGCCGGCTCAGCCCGCCCCGAGGGCAGGGCTGGCGCAGCATGTGTTGCCGGGGATTGAACCACTGTCCCTGAAGCTGCCCAAGCTTTCCCAAGCAGGCACTTTAGACCACTGGGCCATCCTGCCGGGCCAGGAAAATTCTTGACTGTATTGTCTCATTTAATCCTGAGGATAAATGTATAAGGCTTAGTTTTAATATTCCCATTTATAGGTAAAAATACTAAGGTTTAGCTTGGTTATATTATTCTATCCACTAAGTAATAATGCATGAATTCACACCCGGGATTGACTTCCTAGAAAGGTGACTTGGAATGTTACCTACAGACTTTTTTTTTAAATAACGATACCTTATTTTTTTTCAAAAATATGATAATACATTCCCAATAATTGATACATTGCATATTATTGTTCTCATAGTAGTTACACAGAGCATAGTGAGTATGCATTTTTCTAATCAATGTTGATACAAAAAATTTCTTCTCATTACACTAAGAGAAAGTAGTTGTATAAATAGTCCAGTATTCTATAATCACAGTGGATTACTAGCAGAACTGGCAATGTCGCAACCTGTTGATTTAAGCCTTTTATAGCTCAGCATACTAATCTAGCTTTACATTTTATGTCTCATGGTTAAACTTTTCTGCTGGTGGTTAAGGGCAAGTTAAAGCAAGACCTGCATAACAAAAGGTATAACTTTTGCATTTCCCAACGTCAGTCAAATCCCCTCAGGATTTACTTTGAAACCATGTACAGTGCTTTGTAGAACTATTTTCAGTGTCAGCCATCTAGATAAGTCACGGCCATTGCTTGACCAATTTACTCTCTGTGAAAGCCTGTGAGAATGTTTTTTCTGTAGGTGACTCTTCTTAGGCACACTATACATCATCTATCCCTTTCCTCTGTGGTCCCATAATCTCCTTGAACAGAAAATTTGGGAAACCACTGAGTTATAGGATGTTAGAGCACAGGTTCTCTTATGTTCTGAGTCCTCACTGACCTTGAAGGGCTAGGGCCAAAATATTGGCAATCATTGTGGCTCTTCTTGTTCACTAATTATTGGTCTGTAAACTTACATTCTTTTTTTATAATTTTTTATTTATTATTTTTATTCTTGTATCAGAACCTTTGTTTGTTTATTCACTCATTTTTTATGGCCGGCTCAGCCCAACCCGAGGGCAGGGCTGGCACAGCATGTGGTGCCGGGGATTGAACCACAGTCCCTGAAGCCGCCCAAGCTTCCCTAAGCAGGCGCTTTAGACCACTCAGCAATCCCGCCGGGCCCTAAACTTACATTCTTAACCCTCCAGAAGAGAAGCTTCGTGATACTATTACTCTATAACATAGGTGCTTTAGCTTAACATCACTGTCTTTCTGAATATCAAACATCTTATACTTAATTTGGAATTGGTATTTTACATCAATCATTGATATTCTAATAAATTCCTATACACTGTGATAAAAGCAGTTACACATTTTTACACAGACATTTAGAAATCTATGTATATGTAAAAGTGCAGTCAATCGAACCTACAGCATTTCTCCTAGGGTCTCACTATGTAGTTCAGGCTATCCTTGAATTGAGCAATCCTCTTGCCTCAGCCTACCAAGTGCTGAGATTACAGGCATGCACCACCATGCTTAGCCACTTACCTGCAGATTTTTAAAAATTACATAGCATCCATCTGGATTCTGAGACAGCTTTCTACCTGGAGAGTTCACTGCCAGGATGGAGCTACTGATACTGATGAAGTATGTTGTCTTAGAACAGAAGGAAGTTGCGGAGATAGCTCAGTAGAATAAGTGCTTGCCTGGGAAGCATGAGATACTGAGCTCAATCTCTGGTACCACAAAAAAAAAAAAAAAAGAACAGGAAACAGCCTTTGAACTTGAGGTGCTGTCCTTACCAGCTGAGTATGGTACCTTGGGCAAAATACAGTTTCTTTTTTAGTAGAATGAAGACTGTATTCATGGGTTCTCAAATTCTTCTTGGTGAAGAAGTATTCTGTAGTTCACCTGAAGACAGGGATCATTGGCTTTAAGAAAACAAGCTTGAAACATATGTGCCTTGTAGAGGTTAGGAGGCGAAAGCAAAGAAATATGTTACTTTGCCCTTCTAGCCATTTTTTTTTCCAGAAGATCTGGGTTAAAAGAATGAGTAGCAACAATTTCCTGTATGATTTTTTTTTTTTTTTCCTCTTGCCTGAAAAAAGCTGATGGCCCCTCACTTGTCCTGCATCTGTTGTTCCAAAAGAAGGAAGCCAAGTGAAATGGGGATTTTGGGAAGAGGTGCTTAAAATTCCTATTGGGATTTCAAAGAAGATGTTAATTCTTTCTTGTCCTATGTTCAAAAGCACTAGAGGAATAGGCAGAAGCAGATCCACACAAAGGTTATATTATTGACAAAGCTGGACTATGTGGATGTTCCTGCACATGGTCTAAGTGGACTTCCTAACATTCTCTTTCCAAATAAGAAAATATCCCTATGTATTTATCAGTGCGACTAGACTGCTGCTGGCCTCCATACCTCCATGCCTCCATGCACATACCCTGTCTGGCTTGAGCAGAAGAGGTGCTTTGCAGAGGCAAGTAGATCTACAAAGAAAAGGTACAAGTGGCCAGCCCATCAGGAAAGTGAGGAAGAGGAAGTGAGAGGATTCCTCTGTAGGGTAGTGGTAGTGGATGTTTTTATGGACTGTAGCATGGGGCTTCTCCCACTCTGCCTTCCACATCTGCAGATGATACCTATAGTTTCCCTTCATTTATCAGTGTATGTGTCCATCAGAAATGTACTGATAAGATAATAGCTTACATTTGCTTAATCTTGCCCTGACTTCATGCTGCATATGAGCTATCTAGTCTTCAGGAGATGACTTTATGTCTTTATTCATGAAACCTTCAACTGTTTGCTAGGTTTGCCCTACAGAGATGCACTAAAGTGCCACTTGTAGGGGGTGTTTCTTGTTATATTCACATCTGCTTCCCCTTACCTTCCCCAGGCCTTTTTCTACTTGAGACCTTCCTATGACCACCAGTTAATTCAATTCATGCAAATCTTAACTTTTACAGGGGCCTTGTATACCATAGGCTTTTACATGCCTAAAGTGTTCATCTGGGTTCCAGAGATTTGGCCAAAGGATTGGTCACTAAAGTTTTGATCACTGTTCACATGTGCTAAATTATAGAAAGAGCATTTCTGGTGCCCACTCCAGTTTCACACATGCGCCAGCCCACTCTGGGTGAGCATCTCACTAAACCATTAGCTATAAGGTTCTCAGATAAACTGTTGAAAGTTTATTAATTTCATTTGGTTTCAGCCACATGGGAATCTTGTATTATATTTAACCTCTTGAGGCTTTTGTTGAGGCCGTACAGCTTATGCATAGTATGGAAACTTGGATGGAATCCAGAGAAACTCAGAAAAAAATGATTAAAGGCATGGAAAATGGACTCTGTAAAGCAGAAGAAAAGGCACTGAGGTTATTCATTCTAAAAGAAGAGAAGACTTTTCAGGTTAAGAGGTCTTCTTTAGAGCTATAAAGACTATGGTAAAAAAAAAAAAAAAGACTATGGTAAGTTGTCCTGAAAGAAGGACTTGATGACCATGTACCTCTTTAGAGACAAGGCTGTTGTCTGAAGAGAGGTTGAGGTGGCAAGTTATAGAACCATAGTGCAAGAAGAAACCTCAGAAACCATTTTCAGTTCTTTAATTTCAATTAAGGTATAATTCATGTCTAGCACAATATACGTATCTTGAGTATTTGGCTAGATGAGTTTCTGGCCATTGAATATACCTTAAAGTAGATAGAGATCTTTGGTCACCCTGGGAAAATACCTTATATTCCTTTCCAATCAGTTCCTTCTCTCCTCTGTCAGCTTCTGTGGTGAGTCCATGGGAGACTCCAGCTATTAAGTAGCTTGTCTCACATCAGCACACATCTGTGAACAACTTCTGATGCCCAGGTTTTCTGGTCCTCACATAGGAAGCCACAAATAGTTTTCTTTGTGGTGTTTATATTTCTGTTTGTATTTGGTCTTACTTGCTTGGAGCTTGACTGCCTTAAAAGTCCTGCATTTTTTCCTAGGCTTTCCCATAAAAAATGGTTCTAATTCGTACAACTGGAATCATCTTAATGACCTAATCTAGTACCATAGATGTCCAGAGAGAAATCCAAATTACCTTTTCCTTTAAACAAGTTTGTGTGTGTGTGTGTGGGGGGGGGACCAATAATGTGGCTACTTTGATTTATTCTCTAACCTTTGGTATTCTTAGATGTAACAAATAATCTTCTCTTGGAAATAGGCTTGTGCTTGTGTATTTCTAGATGGAATGCCTCTTTGCAGAGTTGCTATGTGGTACATAGAATTTAAATTTATGTACATCTTCAGTATCATTTTTTTTTTAACATACTCTGAAAACTTCTTTTTCTTCTTTTGTTATTTTAAAGACAGACTCTTGCTAAGTAGTTTATAGTGGCTTAAACTCACTGTGAAGCTTAGGCTGGCCTCAAACTCCTCACCATTGATTCCCTGTCTCAGTTTCTTGAGTGCTGGGATTATAGGTATGTGATACTACAGCTGGATAGAGACATGATAACAGGTGAAAAAAACAGAGCTCCCTTTAATGCTAGTTTTTTTTTTTTTTTTTTTTTTTTTTTTTTTTTTTTTTTTTTTTTTTTTTTTTTTTTTTTTTTTTTTTTT
>PVJA010043915.1:0-16495 GCA_004027025.1 Myocastor coypus | reverse complement strand
TTTTTTTTTTTTTTTTTTTTCTTGTTTCAGAACTTTTGTTTGTTTGATTATTTTTATGGCCGGCTCAGCCTGCCCTGAGGGCAGGGCTGGCACAGCATGTGGTGCCGGGGATCAAACCGTGGTCCCTGCAGCCGCCTAAACTTTCCTAAGCAGGCGCTTTAGACTACTGAGCCATGCTGCCAGGCCCAGGGTTTTTTTTTTTTAAATAGCAGTTAATGTGCAGGATTTTCACCTTGACTAACTCTGTATGTTGATACCTGTGATCTAAGCAACTACAGCACGGACAGCAATGTGTAACACAAGACCCATGTCTATATACCTATCATCTTGGTCTCTAAATGTGTTCTTATTTATTTATTTACTTATTTTTGTATTTGGGACAGAGTCTGCAGGGTCTCACTACCTCAATGGGATTCATAGTGACCTCCTGTTTTCAGCCTCCTGAGCACTGGGATTACAGTCGCGTGCATCACCACTCCTAGTCTCAGTCACCATCTCAGCAAGCCCCAGAGGCAGGGCCAGCATGGCAATTGTTACTATAT
This sequence comes from Myocastor coypus, assembly GCA_004027025.1. Taxonomy (NCBI): domain Eukaryota; kingdom Metazoa; phylum Chordata; class Mammalia; order Rodentia; family Myocastoridae; genus Myocastor; species Myocastor coypus. The sequence goes on along the minus strand of PVJA010043915.1, from coordinate 15,953 downwards.
TCTCTTTAAATTTTTTTTTTTTTTTGGTATTTTAATAAGGGTCTATAGGATCTACAGGGTCTTACTATATAGATCAGACTCAAGCCGGGCGTGGTGGCGCATGCCTGTAATCCCAGCACTTAGGAGGCTGAGGCAGGAGGATCAGTGCAAGTTCAAGACCAGCCTGGGCTACCAAAGTGAGCTCAAGGCCAGCCTGAACTGCATAGTGAGACCCTGTCTCAAAAAGACAAAAAAAAAAAAAAAATAGATCAGACTCATAGTGATCCACCTATGTTCAGCCCCCCCAAGTGCTAAATTTTTTAAAAGGTAAAAACAGAAATAAGGGGCCGGCAGGATGGCTCAGTGGTCTAAAGCGCCTGTTTAGGAAAGCTTGGCTGGCTGTAGGGACCGCAGTTCGATCCCCGGCACCACATGCTGTGCCAGCCCTGCCCTGAGAGCAGGCTGAGCCAGCCATAATAAATTAATTAATTAATTAATTAATTAATTAAAAAAAAAACAGAAATAAAAAGAGACAAAAACAAAACCTCAAGGTTTTCTGAAGCAAGCAGTAATATATAATCATATGTCCAATCTTACATAACTACATCTGTTAATCTGAGCAATAGATTGGATGATAAAAATAGATGATATATCACCATTGTTAATCATCTTGTTTTGAAAATCTGTAACAGCTGGGCGTGGTGGCGCACACCTGTAATCCCAGCTCTTGGGAGGCTGAGGCAGGAGGATCCGTGCGAATTCGAGACCACCCTGGGCTACAAAAATGAGCTCAAGACCAGCCTGAGCTGCATAGCAAGACCCTGTCTTAAAAAGACAAAAAAAAAAAAGAAAATCTGTAACATATGTATTGCTGTATGTTACCTTGCTTCTGTCTTTGTTTCTGATTTTTGTTTTTGCTTTTGTTTTTACTTTTCAAAACAAAATAAATTTTAAAAAAAAAAGAAAGAAAAGAGAGAACAAGAAAAAAAAGTCTACTTCCAGGTATGTCTCTGCTGTCCCTAGTAGATAACATGTGGAGAAAGATCCTGGTCCACTTTTCAAGAAGTAGTGGATAATCTCAGTGAACCTGCACCTTCTGGTAAAGACCACTTCATTTCACCTACAAGCATCAGCATACCTTTCACAGGCCTCAGCCCAGCTGGGCACTGCTAGATGAAGCCAGAAGTCCATCTGAGTTCTGAATTCTGGGGGTCCCTCTCCAAATGGCCCCTGGCCAACTGCTCTCCCACACGGCAAGCCTGAGCCCTCCACAGTCACCGTCCACCAATGCAGTCCTCCACGCCCCCTGTCCCACTCCACTGCTGCACCTCTATGTGGAGGCCTCTGGGGTCACCAGCATCACCCGAGTCTGCAGATTTGAACCGCTCCTCTCATATAGTGAGTCCCATCTCAGGGAGAAGCCACCACCAGCTACCTTCTCCTTCATTTAAGTTTCTCTCTTCACTCTCTCCCTAGGCTTCGATTCACACTTCAAATCTTTCCCTCCTCTTTGTCTCCCTTGTGTTGCTATAATCCAGTGTCCGGATGGCATCTCGCAGATGGGCTCTTTCTCAGCTGCTTACTACTCCGCTCTCTTGGTGCTCCGTGTCATCACTTTTCTTTTGCTTTCTTACTGCTAGGGGATCAAATCCAGGGCCCGCAAGCAGGCAAGGTGAGTGCGGTGCCGTGAGAACACCTTCTTGCTCTGCTATATGCCATTATACCATGACGCTAGGCTCTAGGAAATTCCTACAGGCTGAGACTAGTTCCAGTCACCCTTCCTGATTTACCTGGGACTAAAGGGGATCCTATGGCACGGAATGCCCATTGCTGAAGCTACAGCATCCCTGAGCAACTACAATGAGTTGAAGTTCCAGCGGGACATCAGAACACAGGCTTGTTCCCGGACTCCTCCTTCCTGGGAGGCACACACTTGAGCCTTTACCACTTGCAGGGCAGGACAGTAGGGCTCTGCGCCCTGAAAGTGAGGGAGACGAGAGGTTCAGAGTAAGCTCATAACATCTCTGTTGCTATGGTTATTACATGGAATAGCAAGAATAGCAGCTGCTGTGGCAGCTATAGAGCACCTAGTATGCGCTATTTGGTGGGAACTTTACCTTTGTAACCTCTAATTCTGGCAACAGACCTCTAAGTTCAATATCATCCGTATCTCATTTTACACAGTGGAGATGTTCTCAACTTATTAAGAACCACAGAGCAGGTATGTTGCAAAACCAGAGTTCAGTCTTCTCTGTTCCAAAGGTCACACTTTTCCAAATAAACCATGTGGCCCCTCCTACTCCTGGCAAAAATAGCTACAATGACTCAAGTCCTTCTGTATCTCAATCTCAGTAGAAGCGCTTTTCAGTACACCACCTCACTCTGTCCGCCAGTCACATGAAATGAAGCTGCATTATTACTCCTGAATTTTACCTTTCCGGAAAAATTGAGGTACTCAGCAGGTTAACTGGTTTGTCTGATCTCACGTGGAAACTAGCATAGGTTTCACGCTTCAATTCTGTCTCCTTAGGCGCCTCCAAACCTGCATGACCTCAGGGAGTGGACCTCAGGGACTGGACCTCAGGGACTGGAACAACTCCCTGCCCACTACAAGTCAGAGTCCAACCAGGGTGGGGCTCAGGCCGCCTAAGCTGAGAGGCGGTTCCCCGTGCGTGCGGAGGAGGAAGAGCTTGAGCTCCGGTAGTCACGTGACTATATGAGCTGGGGCAATCGCCCAGACATCACTCCTAGAGCTTGCTGGGAACCTGTGACAGCCAGGTTTGGTGGCCAAATCCCTAAGAGTCACAGAGGTGAGAAGGTTCTACAGAGGTCAGAGATCAAAACTCAAGACTGGGACTTGCCAGAGCAGCAATGTGAGTGCCTGCTCACCCAACCATGACCCCAGCCCTAGAAAATGTGCCCTGGAGACAGAGTGATCAGCAACTGTGGGGAACAGAGCAGTCGGCCCTTCTTGCTTTCCCCAAGCCCCGAAAGCCTTTGACATGTTCATGCTCAGCACAGACCAGGAGGGCTGGGTGGTGTTGTTCCAGATTTTCATCCAGGAAAAGGCAAGACAGAAGAGGAACACCTGTCCGCTGTGTTCCTGGGTGCTAAACAAGCAGCGGGAGCGTGTCAGCTACTCTCTGCACCCCATGGGTCAGTCAGCCTGATTAGGCAGCCCAAGGGGCAGGGCAGGGGCTCTGGGAGACCCCAGCATGACGGAAGAAGGGGATAGCAGGGGGCCTGAGGGCTTTCCAGATCCTGACACCCCACAGGGCCTCGCCATGCTGCCCCCCGTGACCTTTCCTTTTCTTTGGGACTGTCTTCCTTCAGAGCCATCCTGAGGGCTCAGTTTCCCTTGGCTAATGGTGAGAAGAGAGCTCTATACACTTGACCCGGCTACTTCTGAGGAGCCAGTGGATGAGGGTGGCCTCCTCCTGCAGTCTGTCAAGAAAGTAGAGATAAGGCCGGGAGGCTCCAGCGTGCACTGCACAGAGGGGCTCCAAGATCTGCTGTCTGGCCTAGCAGGGACAGATGACCCTTTGGCTGTTCACTCAGGGTGGCCACTAAGGATATTTGTAAGGCATAGATTTCCCCTTAGGTGTGTTAATCAATTCCCCAGGAACAACGAAGAACCCTCTATACTTAATGCCTAGTTAAGTAGGTACTGGCTGCCAGGTGCCGTGATAGTGACTTGACATATATAATCTCACTCAATCCTTTTAATAATCGCTGAAATAGACAGTTGTGTTATTACTTTCATTTTGCAACCGAGGAAACTGAAGTGTAGAAAAGCTCGAGACGCCTATAGTTCCAGCTACTGAGGAAGCTGAAGCAGGAAGGTTCCTTGAGCCCACGACTTCAGGGCCAACTGGTACAACATAGAAAGATCCTGTCTCCTAAACAAACAGACAAACAAGCAAACAAGTAAGATCAAGTCTGCAGTTACTAAGTAGCAAGGCCGGTACTGCCAGCCTTTTGGAAAACACAGCTATGGTTTACACTACAAAAGTAAATGTGGCTTCTAATAGCAACTGTGGCGAGTTAACTGTACTCACATGCTAGAGCCTAAGCTGAAGGACCCTCAAAAAGTAATGTCAAAAACAAAATTGATGTTAATTGTGCTCTTATGGTCCACACTTACAATCCCAGACAGGAAGGTCGCAGAGGCAGGACTATCCTGGGTAACTAACTGAGTTCCTACCTCAAAGGAAAACATAAAAGGCATTGAGGGTGATAGAGCACTTGCCTAGAATGTGAAAATCCCTGCTTCAATTCCTGGAACTGTAAATAATGATAATAATAATAATAATAATTAATAAATTAACCAAGTTCACAGTATATGCCTGCAACTTCAGTACTCTGGTAGGCTGGGGCAAGAAGATCATAAAATTAAGCCCAAACTGGGTGACTTAGTGACTTAGTAAAACCATATTACAAAAAAAAATTTTTTTTTGTCTTTTTGACACAGGGTCTCGCTATGCAGTTGAAGCTGGCCTTGAGCTCACTTTTGTAGCCCAGCCTGGTCTCAAACTCGCACCAATCCTCCTGCCTCAGCTTCCCAAGTGCTGGGATTACATGCGTGAGCCACTGCGCCTGGCTAATATGTCAAAATTTTAAACTTTATTTTTAATAGAAATTTTTTATTATTATTTAAATTTAACAATGGTTATATTACATATTTTCATCATCAGAACAGTTTAGATTAATAGGTATATAAGATTGATCAAACAATTAAACATTAACACTTTTGATAAACATTACTTTTTTTTTCTTTTCCCCTTTCTTTTTTTAACAGTTGACATATTGCATATTGTCCTCACAATAGTTCTACAGAGCACAGTGTGTGGGCATGACCCACCTTCCTATTGATGTTGCTAAGAAAAGAAAAGAAAATTCTTCTCTTTGAACTAAGAGGAAGCAGATGCATACACAGTCCAATGTTCTGCATTGGACTGCAGTGGGCCACCAGTGAAGCTTGCAGTGTTGGAGGCTATTGATTCAAGCCTCCTACAGATCATCTCATCAATCTAGCTCTGCATTTCATGCATTGTAATTAAGGTTTTTCTTTTTTGCTGGGTGGTCAAGGGCAAGTCAAAGCAAGACCTGTATAACAAAACATTCATTTTTTGTATCTTCCAAGGTCAAATCCCCTCAGTATTAAGTTTAGGAAAATTTATTTATTTATTTATTTATTTATTTATTTTCTTGTTTCAGAACCATTATTTGTTTATTCACTCATTTCTATGGCCAGCTCAGCCCACCCCGAGGGCAGGGCTGGCGCAACATGTGGTGCCGGGGATCGAACCGAGGTCCCTGACGACGCCCATGCTTTCCCAAGCAGGCGCTTTAGACCACTGAGCCATCCCACCGGGCCAAGTTTAGGAAAATTTTAAACTTTAAATAGAATAAGATAAATAAAATCTCTGCAAGTTATATAAACTGGTTATTAAAGACAACCTCCATTAAAAATTAAGTCATGTATGAAAAACTGAATCAATTGTAGAGTAGCAAACACTTAAGACATATTACCTCCCAGCCTTACTACGTTGTTCTTTTCATCTGTGTTTCTCTACCTCTGTTACATCTGTAAGGCAGAATAGAATCGAATACCAGAGTCACTACTTAGATCTCTACCCAACTTACCTTCTGTGACATCACATTAATAACCTGAAACAAAAGAGTGAGAGGGTATGAACCACAGAAACTGGCACACACTGTAAACCAGCCCCCACCCAGAACAAGTTGTTAAATATTTACAACATGAATTTTTTTTTTTTTTTTTTGCAACCCCATATAAACCTCCCGTTACAGTTTGTGTCTAGCTGTTCCCCCAAAGCCTCATGCAATCATGGGGCAGCTGCTAAAGTTTACGTTTAATTCATGATCCGTTGCTGGGATTATCAGTGTGAGAGCTCTACCTGCCCAGGGGGAGATGGTGTGAATACAGTGCAAGGGGGGGAGAGAGCGCCTGCTAGCTGCCCCAGCCAGGCTCCTCCCTTTTGGCCCACTCTGCTCTGCAGTTTTCCGCTGCCATGAACCGCTGCCTTCTGTGAGGGGCCACTCCACCTTGGAGCCAGCCGAGTACAGACTGAAACCTCCACTAACTGTGAGCTTAGTAAACTTTTCCTTTCTTAATTTTCAGTGTCAGGTATTTTGTCCCAACAAAAAGAGAAAAGTAACAGAGACATCTCCCCACCTGTACCTTCGCAGCTTGACATTTGGAGGGACAACTGACTCCTTGTCAACGCCTGTCTAATGCTAGGTAAATCTGCCTCCACATCTTGGCTGTGCGTGCAGGGTTTTTGCTTGGCATCTGGTGCGTTGGCTGGGAAGACTGACTAGGCTGGGTTCTTTAGTCACGGGTTATGGCCCTCTTGGATAGAGTAAGGGCCTCTCCAGGTCCCACCTGAAAGACACAGCCTTGAGATGTCTCAAGTCCCCTCACAGGGCTGCAGAGGGATTCCTGGCTCCCCACATGAACAGCTCACATTGCACCCTAAAGCGAGGAGGATGCAATTTGCCTGTCCATCTGTCTGTCTGCCTGCCTGGTTCTGCTAAGAACCCAAGGGGCACCTGAATTAGTCTGTCCATCCTGCTCACCGTGATCAACTCTCATTAGTCAGGACTCCCCTCACAGGAAGGGGATGGAATGTTTCACCTGAGTGCTTGTTGAATGAATGTATGAGTGAGTGGAGTGGGCCAGCCACTATAAGCAACAGGCTGCTCCATCTGGGAAGGCCTGGTCACAGTGACTGACTGAGTCCTTACCTGCAGTTCCACAGTGATCAACACATGGCACAGGGGAAGCCTTGCACCCTCTTTAGCTAAGTCTTGCCTAAGTCCCTGTGAGGGGCACGGGCAGGTGGACATCTGCATGGTCTCTCTCTGAGGGACACCCACCCATTGTCTGTTGTACCATTGCTCAAGGGTATGCAACACACACATAGGAAGCCAGAGATGGGAACTTATTAGTCAAAACCCATAACTCCTGACCTCAGGAAAAAGGTATTTTTTGAGATTACAGAGTTAAAAGTCAAACCAAAGCAGAAGCAGAAGGGGGGGGGAAGAGGAGGAAGAAGAAAAAAGAAGAGGAAGAGGTGGAGGAGAAGGAAGAGGAAGAAGAGGAAGAGGCAGAAGAAGAAGAAGAAGAAGAGGAGGAGGAGGAGGAGGAGGAGGAGAAGTGCCCCTTTTTTTCCTAAGAATTCCACCCTGGCACCTTGTTGACCACCATAGTTGCTCCCAGCTCACCTCCCCACTCCTGACTCACCCAATTGTTCCAGCCAACTGAACTGGTTCCAGCTAGCCATTGCCAGCACCTGGTCATAGAGGCTCTCCCCACCAAATCTTCTGCTTCACGGCTCTATCTACCCTGGTCAGATGGCATCATCTAATGCACACCCAAGTGGAATGTCAATAATTCCTTCTAAGCTCTACATTTCGACTGAGGAAGAATTGGACTAACAGCCTTGCCAAAGGAGTTGCCATGGGCTTTTAAAGGTCACCCCGCTTAGAAACAACCTAGTCAAGCACTTCTCAAAGACATCCAAATGGCATAAATGACATAAATCCCATTATTGTCATTTGGGGAACAAACAAGGAATAATACAATGTAAGACACTCAATTATAAGATTATTTTATAATGAATCACCCAAAGAATCATATACAAAGAGGAAAGGAAATCTGTCCACACACTAAAGACCAAAGAATCCAACTGAGGTCCTGGATCCCACAGTAATGTCCTGCACGAGTCCAGCTGAACACCTAGAGCCCATGACAATGTCTCATGTAGGCCCACTTCACAGATACGCATCAACAAGCCCAAAGGTCAGCAGCAGAAGCTAGAAAGTCTGTGTCAGTGGGACGAAGGATCTGTGCTAGCAGGCTGAGGGACCCGAACTGTAGCCAGGAAGCAAGGCTCAAACTAAGAACCAGAGCTGCCCTCAAAAGTACCACAGCCATCCTCGTGATAACAGGGTACTACACTCCTCCAAGGATGAGGACGGCTGAGCTCCCAGCAGGAAAGCCAACGCGACAAGCTTCTCCAGGAGGCTGAGCTGTGCATCATCTTCCCTGCTGGAGCCAGGTAGCAACGCTCAAGGGGAGGACCAGGGCTTCCCCCAAGTGAACCGCACCATTCTCAGCAGCAAGGACGAGAACAGCTGAGTTCATCAGGAAAGCCAGCGTGACAAGCTCCTCTAAGAGACCCGACAGCTCCCTCCCAACAGCTTCCACCAGCTACAGAAATAGCCTCCCTTCTCCTCCAGTTCTACCTCTTACGCCACTGGCAGCAATCTTCAGCTGAGTCTCTCACACCCAGCACCACACTGGTCCAGTTCAGCTGGGTGTTACAAGCTGAGCACCAGCTGTCAAACCACCACATCCATTAACCACTGTTACCCAGAAACCTGTTGAAAGTACCTGATGTCCCTAAGAAAATCTGGTCTAATAGACAACCATACCCTCTGGCTACAAGTTATAAGGGCTGTGGACAATCACAAAAATTCCCCCTCCATCTGTAAGATACAAAGAAACCTGACTACCCAGGCCCACCTCATCCTGAACCTCTCCTCACCCTGATGGGCCTGGATGAATAGGACAGACTGGGGCTAGAGAGATAGCTTGGTGGTCTATGGGCCTGCGTGGGCAAGCACAGAGATCAGATTTAATCCCCGATACCACATGCCATGCCAGCCCTGGAGCCCTGGCAGCACCATATTAGCCACCAAAACCGGGCGTGGTAGCGCACACCTGTAATCTGAGCTCTGGGGAAGCTGAGACAGGAGGATCTCTGAGTCTGAGCTGCCTAGTGAGACCCTGCACCAAATAGATGAAACGTTAAAAAAAAAAAAAAAGAAAAAATACAGTAGTCTGAGCTCTCCCAAATTGGGCTCAGGAAAGCCCACAGTCACTGCAAAAGTCAGCGGGAAACCCTGTGGCTTTCCTGCTAGATATTGGAACAGAGCTCTCTGCCTTCAGAAGTTCCCTTTGTCAAAAAGTTACCATCACCAGGGTGGCCGGAACTCTTGCCCCTTGCCCCTTCTGCCAGGCACAGACCTTCAGCCTAGGAGGACAGCTTATGGAACAGGAAGTCCTGTGTAAGCCAGGCGCCACACTGCCTTTGGGAAGAGACCCTTCTGTCTCCTTTGTGGCAAGCCAGTCAGCCTCCCTCCTATTTAACCCTGCACTTTCAACTTTGACTGCTCCCCAAGAGGAAGACGATGCCTGCCCCAGGCCGAGATAGCTACCTACAATCCTAAAGTTCTGTAGATCCTCCTCCCAGAAGAATGAGGCAAGACTCTGGGCCTCTGGGCCTCTGGGCCTCTGGGCCTCTGGGCCTGACCAGCAACTAGGCTCCAGTCACACCCCAGCCACCTAAAGCATTTGGGATCCTGCTGGACTGTTAATCACGCTATGATGCTCCTCTCCTGCTGGTACAAACACCCAGTGAAGCCTACTGGCCAGTGCAAGCTCTCCATACCAGCAACAACGCAGCCGTCATCCTGAGCTCCGTGGCTCCTGGCCCATGCTCTCCCTGGGCTATTGCCTCCAGATGCCACCTGGCTCACATGTGTAGATTTAAAAGATGCCTTCCTCTGCTCTCTAGTTGTTCCCAAAAATCCCTGTGTTATGGTTGATGTCTAGTTATCCCCCCAAAGCCTCATGTAGTCATTGGGCAGGGACTTCTAGAGTTTGAGACTTGATCGGTGATCCCTGGGATTATGGGTTTTAGTACTGATGGAATTATGGGTCAAAGTACTTCTGGGATTATGGGTGTAGGCTAAGGTGGAGGCTAAGGCAGAGAGCCTGGATGTAATATAAAGAGAGCAGAGAGACAGACTCGAGCTGTTGCTCTCTGCTGCCCTGTTTGTTTGGCTACTTCTGTCACCATTTTGTTGCTGTTCCGCCGCCATGAACTGGATACTCTCTGCTCTATTCTTCTCAGCCTTGGGCCAGCTGAATATGGACTGAAACCTCCACAGACTGTGAGCTAAATAAACTTTTCCTTCCTTCATCTTGAGTGTCTGGTATTTGTCCCAGCGACGAGTACAAAGTAACTAAGACACCCTGCAACTGGGAAAATCCTGAGACAAGATCCAGCTCACTTGGATTCAGTTGGCACAAGGAGTTAAGAACTCTCCCACTGTTTGGGGCAGCTCTACCAGCAGATTTGGCCAAGCCACCAGCACCTTTTCTCTGAGACATCCTGCTTCTCTGTCCTTCCTGCTTGCCATCATGGCCCCCTGACCTCTCCTGCCTGTAAAGCCAGACCAGTATCTCTGAGCTACCAATGCTGCTGTGCCTGCCCCCCACGCCTCAGTCTTTTGCCACCCACAGCCTGCCTGTACACCTGCCGGGACTGATGTGCTCCCTGTCAGCCCGGCCCTCTTCACAACTGACCTGGATCCAACCTCCCAGAGGCTCAAAACCTTGTTTCCTCTTTGAAAAGGCACATCCGATTAACGACATGAAAGCTGGCCCCTGGGGAAGCACAGGACCTCTGCTGCTGCACTATCTGACTGAAACTGGTTACAAGAGAGGGAAAAAAAAAAAAAAGACCTTCACAAATTTCCTGAAGTTCACAAGAGCAATGCCCCTTACTCAGACTGTCAGGTCCTGGGAGCACCCGTCGGGCCTACCTGTGCAAATTCTTAGCTCTGGTCACTAAGGGCTGCCTCCCCTCTTCGTCTCCATGGCCTAACAACCACTGTCCTTCTGATCGAGAAAACTGACAAGCTCACCTTATCACCTTACACTGAGACCTGACTGTCCAGCTGCCTCCTGCTGCCCTGGGCCTCCTGGATAACCATAGACCACTCAAGATGCTGAGGACGCCCTGTTTACAGATGGAAGGAGCTCTGTTTTTAGCACAAGGTCTACAGGGTCTCTACATAGATCAGACTCATAGTGATTCTCCTGTTTTCAGCCTCCCAAGCGCTGGAATTACAGACCTGTGCCACCACACCCAGTCTTAATCACAGTCTCAGCATGCGGAGGGTGGGGGAGGGCAGACAGGGTTCAGACTGCACACCAGGGATTGAACCCCAGCCACTGTGCTCTGCCTAAGCAGGCACTTTAGTCCACTATACTATCTGGCCGGTCCTAGGAGCTCAGCTAGGAATGAGGCCTGACAGGCCAGATATGCTGTGGTCACCCCAGACAAACCTCTGTTGGCCAAAACTGTTCTTCAAGGATGACCTGCACCGCCAACTGCTTCCTGCTGCTATTTGGAAACCTGACACCAGTGATGCCAAACTTGGGCTCAGAATAACCCAATCTAGACACTTAAGTCATCTCCTAGAATCCAACTGATGAAAGCATCATCCCCAGCCAGAAAAAGCATTTCCCAGTACTCCCAAAGATTGGCGAGCTCAAGCCACATCACTGGCACCCAGAGCCCTGAAGCCAGCCCAGGCTTTAGCGGCTGTGTCACCAGCCCTGACCTCTGCCCGGCATGATTGGGTGCTTGTCTGCTCCTGCAACCCCATATAAACCTCCCTCCCTGTGACATCAAGGCCTGATGTTTTGAGGGACAATTAATGCCTTGTCAATACCTGTCCGATGTTACATAAATCTGCCTCCACATCCTTGGAGGTTGTCTCGGCAGCGCCTCTGCTTGGCACCGCATCTGGTGTGTTGGCTGGGAAGAGCCACTGTGCTGACCTATTTGGTCATTGGTGGTGGCCCTCTCCATGTCCCAGGAAGAAGGGTGGGTTCACAGCAAGAAATGACTAATGCCCAGAGCATGTGATGCTGGTTCTATCTGCCTCCATTCAGATACACTTTATTATTATTTTTTTAATTTTATTCATTTTTTTGTTTTTTCTTGTTTCAGAACCTTTGTTTGTTTATTCACTCATTTTTATGGCCGGCTCAGCCTGCCCTGAGAGCAGGGCTGGCGCAGCATGTGGTGCCGGGGATCGAACCGCGGTCCCTGAAGCTGCCCAAGCTTTCCCAAGCAGGCGCTTTAGACCACTGAGCCATCCCGCCGGGCCCCTTATTTTATTATTTTTTTAAAATTTTATTTACTTATTTATCCATTTATTTTTGTCTTTTTGAGACAGGGTCTCGCTATGCAGTTCAGGCTGGCCTTGAGCTCACCTTTGTATCCCAGGCTGGTCTCGAACTCGCACCGATCCTCCTGCCTCAGCCTCCCGAATTCTGGGATTACAGGCGTGTGCCACCACGCCCGGCCTTAATTTTATGTTTAAAAAAAATTATTTATTTATTTATTTGTGTTATGGCCAGCTCAGCCTGCCCTGGGGGTGGAGCGGGCACAGCACGTGGTACTGGGGATGGAGCCGTGGTCCCTGCCGTTGCCTAAACTTTCCTAGGCAGGCGCTTTAGACCGCTGAACCATGTCACTGGCTCTCAGATACACTTTATTTTTTTTTTTGTTTCAGGACTTTTGTTTGTTTATTTATTTATTTTTATGGCCGGCTCAGCCTGCCCTGAGAGCAGGGCTGGCGCAGCATACGTTGCCGATCGAACCATGATCCCTGTAGCTGCCCAAGCTTTCCTAAGTAGGCGCTTGAGACCACTGAGCCATCCTGCCAGGCCCCTCAGATACACTTTAAAGCCCTCCCTCTCACACCCCCAAGGCAGTTGGAGCCCCAGTTAGCAAAGGAGAGAAAACACCCAAGTGTTGAGGAAGCCTGCGGGCAGATGGGGCGGCCCTGTCCCTTGTGAATCCCTGACCCCTAGTGGTCAGAATGAGAATGCGGGTGTCTGGCCTTCCGGGACCAAAGGCCATGGAGCTCCCCAGTGGTGCAGCAAGAACAGGAATTGTGGATAGACACGTAGACCCTGGACAGAAGCACCCTCTTCAAGCAGACGGTCACAGCCATTTCCTCAGAACCTATGCATCCTCTGGCGAGGTGACCATTAAGATAACATAACTTGCCTGTGCATATACTTGGGGGAAAGATCAATATATGCAGGAACATGTTTATTAAAAGATAGATAAAAGAATGTTCAGGGTACCATTATTCATAGTAACCCAAAGTTGAGCACATCCCCAAATGTCCACCTTTGGGGTTGGGACTGGGCTTTCACAGTGCTCAGAATATTCTCTTTCTTTCTTTCTTTCTTTCTTTCTTTTCTTTCTTTCTTTCTTTCTTTCTTTCTTTCTTTCTTTCTTTCTTTCTTTATTTTGAGACAGGGTCTTGCTATGTAGTTCAGGCTGGCAGCCTCCCAAGTGCTGGGGTAACAGGCATGCACCACCATGCCCAGCCTCTTTGTTATTTTTTTTAGAGGCAGTGACTGAACTCGGGGCCTTCAGCAGCTGGGCAAGCATTCTACCACTGAACTACACCCCCAAACCGGTTCTGCCCCTTGGCCTGAATGCCAGCTACCCAGGTGTGCTCATTTTGAAAAAGTTCATACAGGTGCACAGTTATGATTTGTATACTTTGTCTAGGAATGTGACTATTCTGTAAAAGTTTACCAAGAAACCAATCAACACAATGCTTTCATTATAATATAAAAGAAAACAAAAACGCAGCTTGAATCTTGGCAAAAGCAGCCATAAATGTAGATAGACATGGTGACGAGAATTTAGGGGCACAAATACCTTGGGCAAGGTCACTGCAGGTTTTATTGTTTTCTAAAGTGCTAAGATCTTGGAAAAGTGTTGAAAATCTAGCGCGCTTTTTCTACAGTTCATAGGTGTTAAATAGGCCATTGTTTTGGGCTACACTGGGGCCCAACGGGCCAGGCTGAAAATCAAAATAGTCAAACACTAGTGCTCCAAGCCGAGACTAAGCTGTTTATCTGACTTTCTCCGAAAAAAAGGATTGAACAGTTAACATCCTTTTTATTTCTCAAAAATAAAACAAAAGCAAAGCACAAAATTCAACTGGCAGGATAATTAAATTCCCTCTTCCTTAATCCTTACACACAAAAGGAGGTAACTGGACACTAACCAATCAGTTATTTTTTATTCTTTTGTCTATCCAGTCTCTGACCTACACGGAAAGTTACTTTGAAATGACCGATCCACTTTTGTTTCTGTTTTCTTTAGCCTTGGTTTTTTTGAGATAGAATCACACTAAATTACCCAGGCTGGCCTCGGCCTCCCAAGTGCTGGGATTACAGACCAGGGCCACCACCCCGGCCCTGCCTCTTTCTTTCCCCTTTTCCTGTCTCTAACACCAGCTGAAGTACTTTTTTCTGTTTGATGCACCGACATGTAACTAACCTGACTCCAGAAGTGAAAATAAAGCCAGTTTGGATCTTTACTACCTCGTTAGGACTTCGTTTTTGGACAAGTGGAAACTATTGCTCATGGTAACAGATTTTTTGTTCTTGTTTTTGTTTCTGTTTGTTTGTTTGTTTGTTTTTGTTTTCTTCTGGTCTGGTTTGTTTTCCTACATCCACATCAGGACCTGTGGGAGTCTGAGAGCACAGGATCCCCTGTGCACCCCGGGCTGACCTGTCTGTGGGAGACCTACAGGTTCCCCTGTGTGTGGGATGGGCTAGAGGCCGTACCTCCTAAGCAAGCTGGTTGTAAAGATGAACTGAGTTAATTTCAGTAAGGTGCCTGGCACGAAGCACAGAATAAGAGCTTGGTGGCCCTGGATCCCGCCCACCAAACACCAACAGTGCCGCAGACGTCTGGACAGCTGAGCAATGTCACTGTGGCTTTGAACCCTCTGTGTTATACCTGGAGCTAGCAGCACCCCACATTCCTGGAGCGGCTCCCACATTCTTTCATTCACAAGAGTTGAGGACCTGGCCCTCAAGTTGCCGAGGAGAGAGACAAAGGCATCTATAGCCTAAGCCAATGCAACAGGACAAGCGCTTACACAGCCCACAGGCCACAGGTTTTCTATTGCAGGCCGGAGTCTCCTGCAGAGGGATCTGCTCTGCTCTATGGCTTGTTTTCATTTTCTATTTGGTTACTAGTATTTGGAAATCAGGTAGTAGTAACCAGTATTTTTTTTTTTTAATTAAGTATTTAGTACAGAGTCTTCAAAGTCCACGGGGTCTCACTACCTAGATTGGACTTGTAATGATTCTCCTGTTTTCAGCCCCTCAAGCGCTGGGGTTATAGGTGTGCACCACTCCACCCAGTCTCAACTGCTGGCTCAGTGTGCCCTGGTGGGGCGAGAGGGGGTAGTATGGCATGTGGGGGATCGAACCCTGGCTTCTGCGCTCTGTCTAAGCAGGTGCTTTAGTCCTCAGAGCTATCTGTCTGGCCCTGGTATCCAGTCTTGAAGGTAGAACCTAAGACCTTTGGACTGAGCTATACTGTCAGTCCTTTTAAACATTTTTTTAATTTTTGAGATAAGATTTCCCTAAATTGCCAAATTCCCCAGCCTTGGCTTAAACGTTCAGTCCTCCTGCCTCAGCTCGGAGTATTGGGATTACAGGCATAGGTCACCCTGCCTGACAGAAGATTCATACTTGAAAAGTTTATATTTTGTTTCTCTTGAAAAATCCGAAGCTTTGCAAACACCAGGCTTGACTTTGTGTGGTCAGGTAGGGGCCTGCATTTCCCACAGAGCCCACCTAACCTGTGGCCGCTTTTCCCACCAGACCTTCGCAAACCTTCAGATGAGTCGTAGGTCCATCTGCTAGGGCCCTGAGAAACACAGAAAACTTCCAGGAGGACGGAGGAGTGAGCCAGGGAGGATCAGCAGAAGGCGGGCTCTCCAGGACCAGGCCCCAGATGGGCAGCTGCAGCAGGAACAGGCCTGGGGTCTCCTGGGCCACAGCCAGAGTGGGACAAGTTCAAAACCATAGCGGGAGGAGGATATGGCTCGTGAGGTCCTGCGCCTTGGCCAGCCTAACATGTGCCTGGGAAGGCCGCCGAAGGAGGTCAACAGGAAGCGCAGACAGCAGGGCGCTCAGGGTTCTGCAGCGCTGGGCTACCTGGGCATCCCTGGACTGGCAGAAAGGCGCCACTTGTGGCCACACTACAGGCTGTCCCGGAGCCTCCCGCTCAGGCTTCCCACACTTCCTGCACGTG
>PVJA010043914.1:0-16549 GCA_004027025.1 Myocastor coypus | reverse complement strand
AAAAAAAAGGAAAAGAATATATTTCTCTTTGGACTAAGAGGAAGCAGATACATACACAGTCAAATGTTCTGCAATTGTAGTGGGCCACCAGTGAAGCTTGTGATGTTGGAGGCTATTGAATCTAAGCCTCCTAAAGCTCATCTCACTAATCTAGCTCTGCGTTTCATGCATTGTAATTAAGCATTTTTTTTTTCTTGCTGGGTGGTCAAGGGCAA
This sequence comes from Myocastor coypus, assembly GCA_004027025.1. Lineage (NCBI taxonomy): Eukaryota > Metazoa > Chordata > Mammalia > Rodentia > Myocastoridae > Myocastor > Myocastor coypus. Next base: position 16,334 of record PVJA010043914.1, on the reverse strand, counting down.
GTCAAAGCAAGACCTGTATAACAAAACATTCTTTTTTTTTTTTTTTTTTTTTTGTATCTTCCAGGGTCAAATACCCTCAGGATTAAGTATGAGACCATAGACAGTGCTTTGTAGAACTGTTGTCAGTGTCAGCCTTCAGGATAAGTCACGGCCATTGCTTGGCCATTTTTCTTTCTGGACCCTCACCTCTCCTCCCCAGAACTCTACCTCCCCTCAACACCTTGCCCTCTCCCCACCTGACCGTTACCCCCTTGGCCCCTGCCCTCTCCCCACTCGACCTCTACCTCCTGACCTCTGCCCTATCTCCCCCTGCATGTTACCCCGTGATGACCCTGCCATCTCCCCCGCTTGCCCTTTGCACCCTCTGACCCCTGCCCTCATCCCACCTGGCGCAGTGGCAGCCCCTGGGCGCTACTCACCAGTCTCCACTGGACCCGCTCTCGCCAGTGCCTGTGCACGCACGGCTGCCTCTGCCTGCATGGCCTCCATTCATTCATTCAATAAACATTTATGGAGCACCTACTATGTACCAGGCACTGGCTAGGCCCGCCCACCCCCTCAGCCCTGCCTCCACCAGCTGCTGCTCCTCCAGAGTCCTGTGTGGCCATTCCCTACCTTCCCGCACCCTCAGGATTGTCCCCAGCCAGAGGTCAGGTCAGGGCCCGTGGGAGAAGGGGGCATGGGGTGGGGGTATGAGCTCAGAGGCTCCAGGGAGGAGTGGGCATGCAGGGTAGCTGTCCAGAGGCCTAGGTGCTTCCTGGATGCTCTGTCGGACCTAGCACTATCCCTGCTTTACAGATGAGGAAACTGAGCTCTTCCAACTGCTCCTCAGCGGCTTCCCTGCCACAGAAGAACACCAGGCTCTGACTCGAGAGGTGCCGAGGCACCCTGGCAACTTGGGACAAGGATTACATGGTTTGTGGTTACTTGCCAGTGTGGACCACGTGGGAGGTGCTATTTTTTTTTAGCCCCCACCCCCTTTTCCAGAATCCACTGACAACTCTAAGTTGAGCTGCATTGTGCAGGGCAGAGCAGGAGTCTCATCTTCCACCCTGGCTTCTGGGTGTGGGGAGTCCTGGTCCTGGGGTCCTATAGAGTGGGGACAACTAAATCCCCACGTGCATGAGGGATTCCACGAGCCCCTTATTCTGGGACCCGAGGGGCCCACATCCTCCCCCACCCTACTTCCATCCTGCCTGGTCAATGGCTCTGACTTTTCAGCTCTGGGACACTGAGGGATGGGCCTGTCACTTTTTAGGGTACTGAATCTGGTGCTTGGCAGGGTGTAGGACAGACCTATGCCTCTGGGGTCCTGAATGCTGCTAAGTCTTAGCCTCTGGGCATGTTGGGAGAGCACCCCCAGGGCCTCTCAGACCTGTCTGGCAATCTTTGAGGCCTGCTGTTTCTCTCAACCCCTACAGCACTGCCTGGATCTAGTCTGGGGTCCCTGCTGGACCTGAACAGGAACAGGAAGTCCTGCTTACAACCTGTGGTGCAGTTCCGGCCAGAAGGCCTGAGGCCTGGCTGCTGAGCAGAGCCCACACCAAAGGGCTTCTGGGTTCTGGGATAGCACCTCCCTTCACACCCCCCCCCCCAAACTCTGGGCTCCCTGCACAATGCCTGTGCTCCTACTCCCCTACCTGACCTCAGCACTCTGCACCCTGGAGTCCTGAGGGCCAGGCTGAGAAACCATCCCAGGGCCGAAGCCCAGAAACCTACTGTGTCCTCAGCACCTCCAGCCAAGGTCACAAGGGGTCAGCACGGAGGCTGCTGGCCAGTGGGAAATCCTCTCCTGGGCCCTGAGCCCGAGAGCCCCTGGAGGGCGGGTGCCACCCCAATGGAGGCCGCAGCTGCAGCTCTGAGAACAAGGAGGCTCTGTCAGGGCCCAGGGGCTGCCTTGGGCCCGGAAACACCTGGGGAGGGCCACCAGTGACTGGTGATGGCTAGCTGGGCAGAACCAGGACCCCTGAATGATGGCGGCTCCTGTATCCACCAACTCCTGAAACTGGCCCTCCCTTGGGAGCTCCTGGAAGGGCAGGGGCCACACATCCTTTCATCCAGGCTGCCCATTTAACCATGGCCCTGGCAAGCTGCTGCTTTCCCCTGAGTGTCAGTTTCCTCTCCTGTAAAATGGGCAAGCAGGGCGCTAGCTAGAAGGAACAGCCACAGAGCAGGGGCTGGCACATAGTAACTGCTCAATAAAGTCAGCTGCTGCCGACACCCTCGTGGCCCCAGACCGGGAGTGAGGCACAGGCCTGGCACACATAGCACCTCCCCGCCTGTGGCTTTAAACCTAACAGTAAGGAAGGCTGAGGCCTGGCCCGAGGGCACTGGCGCTGGCCTGCCCCCTTTCTGAGGTCCAGGCCCTCAGAAGCCTGCTCCCTCCCCCTCCTTCAGCCTATTCCCGGCCTCGGTTTCTCTCCCATTGCCAAAGCACAATGGCTGTTATAATTAACGGATTATCTCAGTGCCACAGCTGTGGTCCTTTGAAAATTAGGTTGAATAACAAGATCCTGGTGTATGGTAATTTCTTTTCATCTCTCTCTCTCTCTCTCCCTCTTTTTCTCTCCCTCACTTCGGCCTTGTTATGCATGCAAATATTCTCCCCTCCTTCACAAACACCTTCCCTCTCTGGGGCCTCCTCTTTCTGGGGACAGACTCAGGTGCTGACTTCTGAGAGAAGCCAGGGGCTGTGCCCTCCCTCCCTCCAGCCACCACCCTGGACTCCTAAAACTGGGATTCTCACCCTGGGCCAAGGACCTGGCCTGGCTCTCCCTGATTCCCTCTCTACGCAGTGACCCTCCCTGAGGTCCTGGTCCCAGCTCCCTGTTCTTCTCAAACCTGCTTCCTCTAGAACCTTCTCAACCCCTCCCAAAGCTTTGATGTCAGCCCCCCCCAGCTCACACTCCATAGCCATGGCCCCACAGCCCCTGGCTCCCCCCTCCCCACCGCACTTAGAACTTCACCTGCCCACCCACCACGTCTAGTTCTGGATGCCCAGCCTGCTGCCCACCTGCCCCTGGCTAGCTTCTCCAGCCCACTGACCCGTCCACCCTGCGGTCCACGCCGGGGGAAGGGGGGGCTCTGCATCCACCATGCCACGTGTGTGCTCTGGTTCTGTTTCTAGCACCTCCCTGCACTGTGTGTCTCTGACCTCACAGCCCGACTGAGCCCAGCCCCCGGCCTGGATAAGCTTTCTATACCCTAAGTCTGAGCATGGTATTTCCATCTGATCCAGGAAAATTTCAACATATACGGAGCCCACCCACGAGGTCTTGAGGGAGCTGGCGCCTGCCTTCCACCTTGCTCTTACCTGCCTGGGTTCCCGCAGCCCCTGGTCTCCCACCTCACCCCGGGATCCGTAAGGGCCGCTTCTCCCAGGGAAGGGGCCTGGCACCAGGCCTCCAGCAGGTGCTCAATAAATGTGTGTTCATGAGAACATAGGAAGGTCTGCCCTCCCTTCTACAGATAAAGAAACCGAGGCTCCAAGGGCTTTGTGATTTGCACAGCACCACACAGCTCATCCGGGACAAAGGCAGGATTAGAACCCAAGTCTGTGACGCCAATGCCAGCCCTTCCCACTCCCTGGGGAGGACCTTGGGTGTGAGCTCCAGCACAGGTCTCAAGGACTTGAACCCTCCAGCCTCAGATAGATGAAGAGGAGGCAGGCTTCCACCCTACACTGTTTCTGGCTCAAGTTCACCCCTGACCCAGCAGTGGGAGCCTGGGGGCTTCAGTCTGCTCATCTGTGAAGGAGGAAGGAGCTCTGGTTTCAGAGAAGGCAGGCCCCGCTACCATCTGGGGACCCTCCTACCTCTGCCCTCCAAACCCAACTTTGGTAGGTGTCCCAGGGCTTTAGGGTGGGCAGGATGGGTAAGCTCACACAGAATAGAGACCCCTTCAGCATGGGGAGGGGCTCAGGGCTCACAGTGTGACATGGGGCAAGAAGCTTCCCTCTCCAAGCCTCAGTGTACCACTCTATGAATAGGGTCAGTAAGGTCCACTGATGGGGCTGCAGGAAGACCAGCATGGAAAGTGCCAGGCACAGTGCCGACACTGCCACAGTCACAGCCGCACAGGAACGTACCCCGGGAGTGTGGGGCACCCCAGGACCTGGCTCCCGCTCAACAGCATCCCATGGCTCCCACTGCTCCAGAGCAGAGCTTAGACTCCTACTTTGTGGCCCTCAAACACCTCTAAACTCACTTCTCACCTGCCTCCCCCGCCCCTGCCCCCATGAGCAGGTGAAGTTCCAGGCACACCTTTTGCCTGTCTTCCAGGCCTCTGCGTATGCTATTCCTGAGCCTAAGGAAGCCGATGGGGGTCTCAGTCTTAACACTTACTCCTCTGAGAAGCCTTCAGGGACTCCCCTCTGCAGAGCGATGGTCTCCCTGCTCCATCCCCACCTCCATGGTGCAGGCAAAGCCCACGGGGCCCTTTGAGGAACCTAGAAGTCATCTCATTCTGCTTTACCTCCTCCCATTTTACAGGTGGGGAAACTGAGGCACAGCCCAGCAAGAGCAGCTCTCCAGTCACACACTTAAACCCTCGGCTCCACTCCTCTCTTCAGTGCCAAGCTGTTGGACCCTTCCCTGTCTCTGCACACCCCTGACTCCCAAGCCCAGAGCTGCCTGAGGACAGGACCCCATCTTCCTCTCTGGGCCGCCCACCCCAGTGCCTAGCCTAAGGCCTGGCGCATAGTAGGCACTCAGTAAATGTCTGTTGAATTGAATTGCGCTCAGGGCGGCCAGTCGTCTCTGCTCTGTAAGAGAAGCATAGAGTTAGTGGAGTCGTTCCCATGGCGACCAGGGCAGGAACCACGCTGGTGGGGCGAGGGTTCCAACCTCACCCAAGGACCGTGCAGGCCCTGGGGAGGGGAGCTGGGAAGTGGGAGCATCCAGGCTTCAGTAAGTCTGAATTCTGTCCCAGCAGGCTGGCCACGCAGCCGCGGTTGCGGTAAGTCATGCTGCCCCTAGGCCCACGCTGGCCTCATCCGTCAAGCAGAGATGACACTCTGGTCCCTCAGGGTGCAAGGACTATGCCTGGCGAGGGCCAGAGCAGAGGTGAAGAGTGCACAGTCTGCAGAAACAGGTGGGCATTACATCCATTCTACAGATGGGGACACTGAGGCTGCCAGAGGGGGCTGGCATGCCCGTGCCCTGGATCCCCTGCTAAATACAGTCTCCTGCAGAGCTGGAGGGAAGCAAAGCGTGACAACAGACCCAGACAAAGACACCAGCCCCCCTCCCAGGCTGGCCCACCTTTGGCAAAGATTCTGCAGGCCAAGGGCCCAGCGTGAGCCCAGGGCTAGGAAGCATTAGGTGAGATGCTGCCTCCCCGTGGGGCGAGCTCTGAGTCCACAGTCCCCCGAAGCGTTCAAAGCCGACCTCAGCTTGCAGGCTGCAAAGCCCGAGCAAGCCCTGGCGCTAATATAGATCAGTAGGGACTATAAATACATAAGCAGGCGGGACCAGGACGGCGTGGGGGAGCAGGAGGGGGGGAGGGGGGTTCAGCCCCAGTCCTGCCCCAGAGCCCCCTCCCTTCTGGGCCTCCGTTTCCTGCTAGAGCCTGGACCATGGCCCAGATGGCTAAGATACTCCGCGATGGCATAAGTTGCAGGCCCTGAGGAGTCAGGAAGGGTGGGCTCCAGGCTGGGCTGGACAGCTGGGGAGCAGGAGAGAGACCCCAGAGCAGGCTGGGCCTCCGGGATCCTTCCAGCAGTTACACGTGGGGCTGGAGCTGCTCCACGATGGCATAAGTTGCAGACCCTGAGGAGTCAGGAAGGGTGGGCTCCAGGCTGGGCTGGACAGCTGGGGGGCAGGAGAGAGACCCCAGAGCAGGCTGGGCCTCCGGGATCCTTCCAGCAGTTACACGTGGGGCTGGAGCTGCGCAGAGAACAGGAAAGAGGCTGGAAGCCTTTGCCTGCCCCTCCCTGCACTCCTTCCGTCATTCACTCAGCAGCCACTGTGGGGGCTGAGACCCAGCAGCCAAATGACCTGGCTGGGAGAGGGTGCACCGGGGACAACACAGGCACTGGACCGGCCCCCAGCCCCAGCCCAGCTGGGACCGCAGGACACTTGCTTCCAGCCTGCGCCCAAACCAGGGGCTCGTTGACCTCAGGGATGAGGTGGGCATGAACCCACGCTGAGAAAACTCTGGCACCACGAGCTGCCCAGTCCTAATCTGGAGCCAGAAGGAGGAGCAGCACCCTGGGGGCAGGAAGGGGTGGGTCATGCACAGAGCAGACAAGGACCCGGAAGGGCTGGAAACAGCTTTCCCAGCACCAGGCCACAGGGTCTGCTAGGAGGACGGGGAAACTGAGGCTGAGACAGGCCAAGGGCCACACCCCTGGGTCCCAGCTGAAGTGGCCTACCCCAGCTTCCAGACCCAAGTCAACCCTGCACCCCACAGTTCATCAGTGCTGAGCACTCAATGAACAACGCTTGCAGAGTCTAGAGCACCCCAAAGGCCAGGCGCAGCCTCGGGGGTCAGCACCCCAGTTTCTCACAAAGTTTCAGTAGAACCTTGCATGGTAGACAGACCTCTGGGGTGCGGGGGTACTAAGCCCCAGGAGAGCACCCCACTTGCAGTCCCAGGCTCCATCATCGGAGGACCCTTGCGGGGCAACCCATGGGCTCCACCCTGTTCCTGTCCCTGGCTAGCGGGTCACCTGGGTGGTGACTGGTGCTCCCCAAGCCACAGTGACTCCGAGACCCCTCTCCTTTCCCTCACCCAGATGCTGCCAGGAACAAAGTGCAGAACAATGAGAGGCCCCCTCCCCCTCGCAAGTCTAAAGCACTTTCCCTACTCAAGGGAACGCACTGGGTACCACTATCCTTCCTGTCTCTCTCCGACCACCGCTCTTCCCTACACCCAGGGCTCTTCTCCTGTCGTCCCTGGGAATTACAAAGCCAGAAATGATTTCCACGCTCATCCTACAGGCAAGGAAGTGGAAGCTCAGAGGGGTTAAGTGACTCACTCAAGATCACACAGCGAGGAGACGAGAGCACTTAGCCACGGCACTGTGTCCCCGCCTGAGTGCCTATTCTGCTCCCTGTGGCCACCAGGGCCCTCCACTCTGTTTATGTCCACCTGCTCCCGGTTTACCCAGCATCCCAGAGGCATGCAATATTCATATTCCCATCAGCCGCCACTTGCACCCCCTCTTCAAGGCCTCCGGGAGCCCCATGAATCATTCAGACACACCTGCATATTCATTAACTTCTGAATTAATACAGGGTCCCTTATTACTTCGGGCCTGCTGCCTGCATTAAGGCACTTCGGCTTCATTCATTATTAAACTCCCCTGATGAATGATCACATCCCTCCTTCACAGAGGAGGACAGCGCCCAGACCCCCGGTTCCACAGGTCTACTCCCAGCACCAGCTGCTAAGTGACCTCGAGCCAAGCCCTTTCCTTCTCTGGGCTTCCTGCACATGTACCTCGGAAAGTCACACTAGCCCTGTCCCATTCTTCGTCCCTTTTCTCTGTTGTCTTTCTCAAACTCCTATCGTCCCTCTGTTTGCCAGCAAGTGGGGTCTGTCCCCGCTTATCTTGCCCTCCCCTCTCTGAGGCTCCGTTGGCACCTGGTAGACTGGGCCTCGGGTCCTGGCATCACTTCATTGGTCCCTGAGCTACCTGACTCTGCAGCCCATGATGCCACCCAAAGCAGAAAGAGCAGACCACCCCACGGCCATGCGGGGTGACATCCAAGTGCCACGTGGCAATGACAGAACAACAGTGGCACCTTGCTCAGGCTGTGTGTGCCATCCCCTATGCCCTCTCCTTGGGACAACCTCACACACAGACAGGGAAACTAAGGCCTGAGGGCAAGGTCAAGCCCCCAGGACAGCCCAGGTCTCTCTCGGGGACATGAGCGCCTCCCGTCACACGCACTTGGCACCACAGGGCAACATCCAGCAGCTCCTTCCCCAGCTGTCCCTGTCAGAGCAGCGTCGGGAGTATAGGGGGCCCCCTCGGGCTGCACCGCAGACATGTCCTCCATACCCATGATGTTGGCTGCCTCAGAACCCCTGAATGCAGAAGTATCCTGACAGTACCAGGGCTGCCCCCACTACCACCGTCCCTGCCAGCCCACACACAGCAGGATCACCCGCAAGCCTGGGCATCGCTGCGGCCTGCCGCTGTGTCGGGGTGTGGCCATGGCTCTGTGACGAGAGCCCTGGACCTCATCCTGAGGTCTTCACCCCGCTGCGCCGCACTTTTCCGTCTCATCTCCAGCTCTTCCTGACCCTGTCCAGGCCATGCACCCGAGGAGCCCAAGCCCGTGATGGTTCCAGTCTGAACAGCTGCATGCTCCTCTCAGGGTCGCTGAACCCCAGGCCCCGCCCAACCATGCCCCACTGTGCCCTACCATACAGTTACTGAGCTCCCCGAAGCCCTTCCAGAAGTTTCCTCAATCCTCAAGATGAAGCCAGAGCCCTTGCTCCAAGCCATCCCCTCCCCGCTCCGCCATCGCCTATAGCTCCCTGACATCAGGCCAGGAGCCAGCACACTGCAGCTCCCCATGAGCCTGACCAGAAGCAAAGCCCCACAGAGCCATGGTGACTACAGCAGCATGCCAGGGTCACTGCAAGGAAGCACACACACCTCACCTGGGGGTCGGTCCTGCCGGCTATGCCCCGGGCCAGCTGCTGCAGCCATAGCCCCCACCCCCTAGAGGTCACAAGACCCACTTCTCAGATGAGGAGACTGATCCTCTGAGAGACCAAAGGGCAGGGAGGGGGAGGGCTGGGATTTTCTCAGTGCCACCAGGGAAGACTCTGGAGGAAGTCGGGGGCACCCAGCTGACCACATGCTTGGGCCCAAGAGCTGTTCACACGGCTGACTCCTAAGCCTGCCTCGGGCCTGGGTGGTGAACACTGTTACGCTGCCCACTGAGAGATGAGGAAACGGGCTCAGAAATATGCAGGGAAGCAGCAGGGGGCAGCGACCCACGTAGCTGCAGCCCCCCAGGGCTGTCCCCCACCACCCACTCCTCAGCCCTCCTCTCTGCAGTGATGAGCACCCAGTGCTCAGCCTCTGCCTCCTAAGGGGATGGACAGGACAGCTCGGGGCTCACTTGGGGGATGGCAGTGTCTACTACACCCAGTGTAGCCACCTGAAGGACACCATACACCCCCCTGTCCACACAGGCCCGAGCCTGGACACTGCAGCTGCAAAGACAAAATGAGTCGGGGGTTGCAAGTGTCAAAGAGAGTAGGCAGCCCAGGGCAGAAGGGGACAAGCGAGGGGCAGGGTCTCAACTGCTGCCACAAGAGTACAACTAGGCCAGGAGGTGGCCACAGGGCATTGGCGCCTCACACTCCAGCCAACAATCCCTTGGGACAGCTCAGGACCACAGAGGTCCCCTGGCCACACAAGGGGGTAGAGACCCGAAGGACATTACAGCCTCCCTGGCAGATGGTCCCACAGCTAACTGGCAGCTAGCTACCAGCTAACCAGCATGTGGCAGAAACAGTGACAGGAGCTCAGGGACACACGTGGAACCCGGACAGACGGACACCCAGCTGAAACATACCACAGAGTTCCAGAAAGTAAGCGTGTTTTCCTGTGAGATACTTTGCTGAATAAATAATGTCTCTAATTTCTCTTATTAAAAAAAAGAAAAATCCAGACTGACTTTGATAGGTACAAAAACTACACATTTTTGTTATACAGGTCTTGCTTTAACTTGCCCTTGACCACCCAGCAGAAAAGCTTACACATGACGCATAAAACTTAAGAGTAGAGGGGCTGGGGAGATAGCTCCGTGGCACAAGTGCCTGCCTGGCAAGTGCAAGGTCGTGAATTTGAACCCCGGTCCCGCAAAAAAAAAAAACAACCTTAAGGGTAGTTTAGTATGCTGAGCTGTAAAAGGCTCAAATCAACAGCTTCCAACATTGCCAATTCTGCCAATAGCACACTACAATTATGGAACATTTGACTATGTATACAACTTCCTTCTCTTAGATCAAATAGAAGAAATCTATTGTATCAATAACCATTAGAAAATTTATCATGTCTATACCCTGTGCCCTGTATAACTAGGACAAAGACAATATGCATTGTATCAATTATTGTGAATGTTCTACTAACATGTTTTAAAACTGTCACATTGTAATTTCTTATTAAAAGTAATACTAAAAAATAAATAAAATTAAATTAAAATTTTTTAAAATCCAAATTTATCCTAGGTATGGTAGTATGTGTCCATAACCCCAACACTCTGGGAGGCTGAGACAGGAAGATCACAAAGCAAGCTGTGCACACCCCGGAGCCAGCCACTCCCAGACCCTTGGAGGCAACTGAAAGGCCATTGGCATCCTTAGTGCCACCCTCATCCATCCTGCCCTCCCAGGGACCCCCAAGATCCCTGCTGACCTCATCTCAGGGGACCCAGGATGCACCATCTCACCCTAGCCTGCATGCCTGCCCGCTCAGGCCACAGAGCCCAACTTCACCCTCAACTCCTGCCTCTCCCACCGCAAGGTGTCTCAAAATAGAGAACAGGCAGGGCATCACTCCTCTGAAGGCGGCCCACGGTGACTCTTGGCTTTCCTGGCAGTCAGAAGGAGCCTTCCAGAGGGATCTCAGGCTGCCTGCCCTGCTCAGTATCTATCCGGGCTCCTGCCATCCCAGAGAAGGTGCAGAGCTCCCTATGGGCAAGCAAAGCTTCCTCCAGGAAGCCTTCCTTAAACTTGGGGCTGGCTTCGCCACTGCACAGGGTCCCTGTTCCTCCTCCAGAGAGGCAGGATAGCCCCCAGTGCCCAAGGGGCTTCCAGAAAGCAGCCACCACAAGGTCCTCTTTACAGGTGCAGAGACTGAGACTCAGCTGCAGCTGGAGATCAGGCTGAGTCTGCTTCTGCCTTCTCATGCTGGACCTGAGTCTTCCAGGCCACAGAGGTCTCAGCACCCTGGAGGGGCACTCAGGAAGGCTGGGGCACCAAGCTGGGGTGCTCTCTGACCTTCTCAGCAGTCTGCCCTTGGGCAGCCCTCATTGCCCCTCTGAGCTGCCGTCCTCCAAGGCCCCTAGGGCTGCTGAGTGTTAGATTCCGATCAGCTATGAGATTCCACCTCGTCTTCCCAGCCACACAAAGAGCAGGCTCCATCAGTTTCCCTGGAGTACACAGAACAAGGAGAAGGCTTTGGGGTCAGAGACCCAAGCTGGGCCACAGCAGTCCAAGAAGACTTCATACACTGTGGGACGGAGGGCTCCCTCTGGCTCCTTCAAAGGCACAAGGACATGTGGGTTGCACCTGGCCACTCCCATCCCCAAATCACCTACTACACTCTCCCTTCCACCTTCCCTAGAGAGCAAACTCTCCTTCTTCCCAGTTTGTTTGCTTGTTGGTTGGTTGTTTATTTATTTTCAGAACCGGGGATGGAACTCAGGACCTTGCACTTGCCAGGCAGGTACCTGTGCCCCTGGGCTGTCTCACCAGCCCCTCCTTCCCAGCTCTGACTCAACACCACCTCCCCTGGGGAGCCCACCCTGTGCTCCACCCCAGGACAGCTCCCTTGCAGCTGCAGCAGTTGCTAAGGGACCACGCCACCTCCTGACCACGCTGCTCAGCCAAGGCCTCCAAAGGTGCTTGCGGGAAATGTCCTGAAGCTCCAGCTGGCATGTGTGTGTTACCACCCACCTGAGCCTCGGGTCCCCCAGCTCTGCAGATCGGCCCCCAGAACCCCCACCCTCCAACTACTCTGTAATCACCAAGGCCATGGGAATACACAGAGCTGCCCCAGACACTAGCATAAATGCACCAGGCATCCTCCAACTCTCACAGACCCCTGCCCTGGCCCCTCCCCTCCTCCACGACTCCAGCCCAAGCCCATGATATTCCGAACCCACCCCCTAGCTCTTTAGCTTCTCTTGGCTCCTAATGCCCAACTTGGTCCCTGCTTCCGTAAGAGTCAAGTCCAGGCCCCTTCCAGCAGCCTGAGGCCAGCCTGGGGTGCCCTCAGTCTTCCTCTCCATCCCAAGGTGCCCCACCAGCCTCTTGTTCCTGCCATGACCTTCGAAACCCTCTAGCCCCACTGGCCCTGGAAAATGCTACTCCATTCAGAGGAGGACTAAAAGATGCTTCCTCCAGGAAGCCCCCAAGCCCATCAGGCACAGGTCAGCGTCCATCTCTGACACCTGCATCAGCCCCTCAAAGGCATCGCCCCCCCAGCTGGAGGTCCTCTCCCACGTCCAGTCCCCAGGGACACGAGCAACTGGCCACTCCAACCCTCACTCCCTGGGCTGAAACAAAACCTAGATCTCCCTGAAAATCATCTCAGCTGCTCCTTGCTCCAGGGGGGCTCCGCCAGGGCCCTCCTCACCACCCCCAGAACCACCTTGCTCCTCTTCCTTGATCAAAGAGAGGGAAGAAGAACCTATGCTCTCAGACCTCCTCCATCTGCCTTTTCACATCCTCAGACTCACACCACTGAGAAGGAAACTGAGGCACAGAGAGGGAGGACACAAAGACCGATAACTGCTAATGGAAGTTAGGGGTGCCACGGGGTCCAGGACAGCGCTGCCAGGTGGTTGTCAGGGGTCTGCTGCTGATTCCCTGGCTCTTGCCCGTCGAAGACAAAAGGTCCCCAAAGGCCTGAGTCACCCAGCCAAAGCAGTATGGCTCCCCCACCGGCTGGCATCACCCCTGGCAGGCAGTGTGAGGGTCGCACAAAGCCAGGAAGTGTACACAATCACTGCCGCCTTCTTAAAGAGGCAGAAGCTGAGGTTCAGGGTCGAGGGGAGAGGCATCAGATCCCACAGCTCTTGGGCAGCCAAGCTGGTGGTCTCTGGGCCGCAACACCCAGGCCTGTGGCCTTGGTCAGTCACTGCCAGGCAAACGGCTTGCCCTCAGGAGCCCTGCACACTGTGGAAGCTCAAGTAGCAATTCTCCAAGATCAGCCCCAGAAGCAGCCCTGGGGCACACACCCCCCTCAGCCTGGGCCTTCAGGTGCCTGAGGTTTTCCCAGTAACAGAGCCAGCCCTGCAGCCCTCCCTTTAATTCATGCAAGCAAGGGGCATAAATTTCTGCTTACTTAACTTCACAAATGTTAACAAGCTCATAAAAAAATAAGTTATTCTTCCTCGGCTCCACAACACCCTGCGGGTGTTGCATCTTGTTTCTCTTCTCTACCCCAAGCTCCTCAGGGGTGAGACACACTGGATTCCAGCATCTGCAGCCAAGTGGGGCTGCCCCAGGGGGCTGGACAGAAAACCCCCCAGACTAGGAATCAGAAGCCCCGTCCCCCCGAATCCCGCAGCCTCCCCCACAGCCCTGTGGCCTTGGGCTCCAGACTTAACCTCTGTTGCCTAATTGCCTCATCTACAACACAGGAATAGCAACTGTGGGCTTCCTGCGCCTCACCTCGCCTCGGGTTGGTGTGAGGATCAAGCGAGATAATCCCAGTAAAGTGCTTAGTTGTCTCCTGGCACGGAGCAAGCCCTCAATAAATGTTAGCCCTTGTTATTATGTAAAGGAGAGTTAAATACTCCCGCCAGTTAATCCATTTGTAGTTTGCCTTCTGGGGCAAGCTGGCAGCTCCAAAGGCAGCCGCGGTAGAGTTCTGTTGGCCAGCGTGGTGTGGACAGCGGGCCCTGGTCCTGATGATGCCAAGGCAGAGCTGACCGCTGCAGTTTGCCACAGGCCCCACTATGCCCTATTGCCCCACTCACGCCCGATACGTGCCTCTGCGTGCCCTGGCCCCTCTGGGCACCTGAGTCCCCTCCCCTCACTTAGGCCTTTCAAAATGTTTTACCAATGGGTGCACCCATGAGCTCAGCCGGCAGACGAGTAAACTGAGACTCGTGCACAGCAGCAATTTGGCTGCCCGTAGGCTCCCACGGAAGGGCTGCAGAGCCAAGGCAAGAGCCCTGTCTTCTCTCCTGTGCCCCCATACCACCATGCTCCTCTGAGATGCCACCCTGATGGCCAAGGAGCAAACAGCCCACTGGGGGCGGTGTTCCATCTGCAGGGCTTGCCCTGAGCCTTGTCCCAGGTGAGCATTTCCCTGGGTCCAGGAGGCTCCGGACACACACACAAGGGCTCGTTCCTCTCAGATCCTCGGGGTCTTTCTCCCCAAGTCCACCTCCATGGATGGCTCAGGTCTGTAGCTGCCCGAGCGTCCACTCCTGCTGGCAGGGAGCACGGACACTGTGGTTGCTGTGTCGGTGTCACCGTCCACATCCCTGCCCCGTTCTCAGGAGCAGGGGGAGGAGGGGGCCCTGGAGCTCCAGCCTTGAGTCGATGACACCCACCCAGCAAGGCCTGCCCGCCAGCCCCGCTGCTTCTCTGTCCACAGTGTGGCCAAGTGAAGGTCCTAACTCTCCTCAGGGCAGCAGAGAGGATGACCAGGTGGCCACCGGTGCGCGTGTATCCCGCAGCAGCCAACCGGTCACTGAAGACATGCTGGACTCTAGGGGCAGCTGTCCCTGCACATCCGCTGAGGGGCCCCCACTGTATCCCCCACAGTACCATGGGTGGAGGCCACTCCTCTTCCTCTTGCCCCCCAACACCAGCACATCCGAGCCCACCCCCAGGAGCTCCGTTCCTCCACCCACTCATTTCACTGGACAGTGTGACACTTGGGGCTCAGGTGTGCCCAGGCAGGGACCCTACACCAGCTCTTAGACACCCCCTTAATCTCCCTCATTCTGAGACAGTCCCCAAGGACGCCTCCAACTACCGCAGGGAGGGGGCAGGGCCTGGATACAAGGGGTGGGGCCATGAATGGCAGGAGGGGGTCAAGGGTACAGCCCAGAGAAAAGACTGGATCCTAGATCCGGGTCCAGGTTCGGTTGCCTTGGCAACAGGACTAATTAATTCAGACTCAGGCTCCATCTGTGCCTTGGCTGGCTGGGCGGTTTGGGCTCGCGGGTGTTTGTTTTGAAGCAAAGGGGGAAAGAAGCTGAGAGAAGCTGGGAAGCTGTGGTCCTGAGGACTGGTGGGGGGCTGTGACACCCCCCCCCCACATTCACACACAGTGTCCCCACTGCCCACAAGGACAAGACTGGCTCCACCCCCAGGGACCATCCCCGACCCCAGTGGGGAGGAAGCAGCTGAACTTCCCAGCCTAAACACAACCGCCCAGACAGCAGCACCCACCGAGTGTGCACACATGTGCACACGCACACACGGATCCAGCACAGAACAGAGGAGACAGCCGTAGTCCAGATGCCAGCTGAGCTATCTTTGACTCGGGCCCCTGGTCGGCTCTGCAGGGCCCTGCCCCTGGTCCCTCCCAGGTCAGGGAGGGTTTGGTGAAGGGGATCCTGGAGTAGGAATTGGGTACGCCGTACCCAGAGAGTGGCACTTTTGAGGAACTGGAAGCCGCCCAGGAGCCTGGATGATGGCATGTGAGAAGGAGAGGGAGTCCGGGTTGGACGCAGTCCTGGAAGGTCTCAGGAGCCAGGGCCAGGACTCTGGACTGTGGCCAAAGGGCAGGGAGGAGCCGGTGACAGGCTGGGGAGCTGGCACCACCAGGGGTGCAGCACAGATGGGAGTGGGGTACGACAGCACAGCCCGGGATGGTGTCACAGCCCAGGCAGCGAGGACCTCTGAGCAGGGCTGGGGTCTGCGAGGTGATGACAGGGGCCATGGTGAAGTGCAAGAATGGCACCCGAGACCCAAGGGAAGCTGGGAAACGGGAGGGGCAGGCAGGGCACAGAGGCGGCTGGAGTGTCCACAAGTTGACTTGCAGGGAACAGAGGGTCGCCCTAAAGGTGTCCTGCAGTAGGAAACCACAACCAATCCCCGACAGCCCGAAGTACCAGCAGAGGTGGGGGTCCAGGTGTACCCCACACACAGCCAGGGAGGTAGAGGTGCTCCTTGCCCAAGTGTAAGGAGGATGTTCTGGGGTCGCCCCCTCCCTCAGGCAGGGGCAGTGGCCTCCGAAGCCTGTGGAGCAGGGGTCAGGCTGAGCCCCTCCCTCTCACTGCCTGGGCCTTGAACAAGTCACAGCGTTCCTCTGAGCCTCGCCCTCCCGTCCAATGCCTACCCCAGCACTGCTGAGGATGGCCAGTCACTGGGTTGCCCAAGATACTGTGACCCAGACCCTGAGTTTTGGGGGACAGGGTCAGGACATGACCTTTGGTTGAAGACCCACCAGGTGCCAAGCACCTCGCCAGCACTGCAGTCCACAGAGTGGTAGCTGAGGAGGAAGGCCTGACTGCCCCAAACCAAGCTCCTTAAATTGCCAAACAGAAGACGAGCACGGGGGTACACATCTGTAATCCTAGCACACTGGAGGCTGAGACAGGATGGCTACGAGTTTGAGCCAGCTTGGACTAACAGTAAGAACCTACACCCCCCCCCCCAAAAAAAAAAAAAAAAAA
>PVJA010043913.1:0-16473 GCA_004027025.1 Myocastor coypus | reverse complement strand
ACGGACTATTCTTTCTTTGGGTTGGATTTCCATCTCATTGTAGCAACAAAAGTAAACTCCTTTCATATTAGCAATATCATGTAAAAAACAGGAATATGAGTTTTCAGAGAAAATGTTAAAGGTTTCAGTGAAAATTATTGTTTAATAATTTAATGCAAGGGCTGGAGACATAGCCCCATGGTCTAAGTATCTGCCTGGCAAGTGCAAGTAGCTGGAATTGCTCCCCTGTACCCCATGCCATGACATGTGCTGACCACCAAAACGGAATGTAGTGGTGCATACCTGTAATCCCAGTGCCTGGGAGGCTGAGACAGGATGATTGCTAGGAGTCCAAGATGGATAGTGAGAGCCTGTACCAAATAAGTACATACATTAAAATATATTTAATTAAAAATAGTTCAATATAAAAAATGTTCAATTTACTATCCAAGAAAAATCTGTGTTTATACAAAAATTAGTTACTTTGCTAAAAATTATCAGGTGGCCAAGTGCATAGGCATTCCCAGGCCAATACCTAAAACTGATGTGCCTTGACTATGTAAATATAACCAGTTCAAATTTCTATAGAGACCTGGCTACTGTTAACTACCTGGTTGCCACTGGCTGCCGGCTGTGGTGACACACCTCTGGGACCCCGGCACTGAGGAGGCTGAGGCTGGAGGCTCATTGGAAGTTTGAGATCAACTTTGGCTACATATTGAGTTTGAAGCCAGCCTAGATTATAGAGCAAGAGCCTGTCTCAACCCTTCCCTCCCAACAAAATGTACCCAGTCACTATGTCTTTTATTGTTTTACTATTTATTCCCAGCACATACCTTCTATTTTAAAATCCACATCCCAGACACCTCACCCATTTGTACAACTCAGCCAGCCAGAAGAAGAAACTGGAGGAAGATAAGCATGTCTTTCCCCTTTAAGATCATTTTCCAAACAATAGGGAAAAGGTCAATACTAGTAGCATCTATATCACATTGGCCAGAATTTTAATACCAAGATCACATTAAGCTTCGAGACAGTCTGGAAAATAAAGATTTTTCTGAAATGCTGAGTCTAGGTAATTTTAGATTCTATGTTAGTAGTAGTAGTAGCAGCAGCAGCAGCAGTATTTGGTACAGGGTCTCACTCTGCAGCTTGCATTTGTAGTGGCCCTGGTCTCAGGCTTCCCAGTACTGAGATTACAAGTGTGCGCCACCGTGTCTAGTCTTAGTGACTGGGTCAGCACATGGGGGCGGGGGGGGGGGGGGGGGGGGGGGGGGGGGGGGGGGGGGGGGGGGGGGGGGGGGGGGGGGGGGGGGGGGGGATGCAGTGAGGCATGTGGTGCCAGAGATCAAACCCTACTCCCTGCACTTTCCTAGGCAGGCACTTAGCTCCCTGAACTATCTCACTGGCCCAGGTGCTACATGATTGAGGGAGAAGAAAAAAGATTCTGTAGAATACTAAGTCTTTTACATTATTCATTCTTTTCCTCCACAAAACTGCCTGGCCACCTACATAGAAGGCACTTGATGTGATGGACTATAAAATGTAAAATAAACAGTCATGTGTCCCACCTGACCACATAGCAAACACATAAAAGTTGGTAGCTAAGAACGTGTATCTTCTGCTCATTTCCGTGGTGTACTTCAAACAGTTCTGTTCCTGACGATACTGTATCGATTTTAATTCCTAAAAGTGATTAAAATTCTTAGCCTTGAGCTCAGCTTGGCACCAAGCATGCAGCATTATCCTTGAGTATTAGAATGAGAAGGAGTTTCAGCAGTCAATTGGTTCTATGTGGTTAAGGAAACAGGTCTGGAGAGAAGGGGACTTACCCAAGGGCTCTGTCTTAATTTTTCAGTTGTCAGAGATTCATATCTCTGTCTGCAATCAACACAGAGCCTGTAAGACCTCTCAATTTCTAGAAGCTTCCCTCAGGATTCCCCAATAGTTGAGTCACAGGGAAAGTCCCCTGGGGACAGCCACCAGGCAAGGCTACTGCATCAAGAGTGCAGCTTGCAAGATATTTTGACTTCTTATCATCACATGGGCAGAGCTCACTCACATTGCTGCACTGCCTTCCAAATCAGTCTCTGGGCCTAGAAAGGAAGCAGTAGCACAATGTGGACTTTATCCCCCGACCCCCAACACTGACTAGCTGCTTATCCCTCAGCATATTACTTAATCTGAGTTTCCAGTCTTGCCTGTCTAAACTGGGGTACTTACCCTCTGCTCTAGAATGGAAAAGAGCAAGTGAAATATACAAGACACCTTTAACACAGCATTATATCTCAGATATGTCATTTTTATTTACTTAAATTTATGCATTGTGGCCTCCAGGGAAAGTTTCCACTACAACAATTAGATTGGATAATTCAACCCATTTCCCCTCCTCCAAGGGATCCAATCACTTACAGAAGAAATGGCAAACCCTTTGGCGTGATTTTTGGATGTCTTCTCATCTTTAAAAATAGGCAGCTTCTGCAAATCAAAGATGGAGCTAAAACACCCATCAGCTGGCTCCTTTGCTGGTGACCACAGAGAAATGACTCTTCTAAAATTCAGGAAGTTCTAAAAGACCCAACCCTGGGGAAAGGAGCCCCGTGATCATATAAGGTTTACATCCTCTCAGTCACTCACTTCTAGGGATTGGAGTACTAGCTGAAAGGTTTGCTGAAATTATTTCTTTTTTTGTTTTAAAGAGAATAAAAAATAATTTATAAATTAGAAACAATACAGAATTTCAAAAAACAAGAGAATATGAGTTCAACAATTGTTACTTTGCATATCATCTTCAAATTTCTAGATGGAAGATTTGTAGGAAGCTCTTACTAATTTTGTTATCAGTTGGGATATTTTCCAATTTTTAACATGAAAGTATCTCTTTTCAATAAAAGTCGAATGATGATACTATTATGTAGTGCTTAAAACAAACAATTATCCCCCAAGCAAAGGAAGCAATGACATCAGATACTGGAAAGCCTAATGACAAGATACTTCCAGTGGCTCTTGGGCCCATACATAAGCATATATTTCACATCAGGGCCACCACCAGCTTCTGCTATTCCAGGCCTCAAGGTCATCTTTCTAACTCCAACACTTTCACTTATCGTGAGGCAGGACACACAATTGGACACACAACTCTTTCAGCTGTAACTTGAGCAACCACACTCCATCCAAATAGTATCATCAATTTCAGAACTACTGGAGGCCAATACTTATGTCTGAGAGAATTGATTTTGATTTTATTATTTCTCTATCCATTAGGAACATGGAAGGACAGCACAGAAAAAAATTTCATTGTGAGAGAAGTCGCATGCATGTCTGGTGAGGAGTCTACTCGGCATCCCTCAGGGATCTTGATCTTCCAGAGAATTTCAGGGAGCTATGGGCTGTTGATTATCTCCCTATGGGGAGCATGACTATGGTTTGCATGCAGTAAGGTCAGTGATCACCATGAATGCTGCCCGCCAAAGATTTCTAGTTCCTCCCACAAAATCATGGTAGGATTACATTTCCCCATCATCTTAAAACCAGGGGGACCATGTGATTTACTTCAGCCATGTGAATGAGACTCTTGTCCCTTTTAAGATGATGTGTCTTCGCTGCTCCTCTTTCCTTCTGCTGCTACTGCCTAAGATATTTATGAGTAAATGTTCAAAATTATAACAATGGGTATAAAAATGAACTCAAAAGTTGAAACCTATTCTAAAATTTATTAAGAGGAATAAGGTACATGAATAGTTGTGTCAATTTTTTATAAAGAAGAATAAAGGAAGGGAATTCTATTAGATAGACAGGGTATAGAGCTATAGCATTATAAAACTGAGCAGGTACAAAAGGAGACAATTGGGAAATAAGACTGAATACAGGAAAGAGAGAGAGACAGAGACAGAGAGAAACAGAGATAGAGACAGAGACAGAGACAGACAGACAGACAGACAGAGACAAGGAGTGAGACAGAGACAGCAATAAGAGCAATGTGAATAGTACTTTGGACACAAGAAAACTGTAAACATTTGTACCAACTAAAGTTTTACAACCAGGTAAAAAATCAAATCTAGCAGAGATATGAGAACATACTGTCTACTGTGTCCCAGCAGTAGGCCGCCATAGAGACTATCCTAGAAGATAAATTATCAATATTTCTTCTTTAAGGTGTATAACACAAGAAACACTTTTTAAACATTTCCTTTAATCAAAAAGGTTCATCAAACCCTAGTCCCACAAAGAAAAAAAAAAAAAAAAAAGGTTCATCAGGGGATGTTCCCAGGTATGTTTGTTGTCATAGTTGTCAAGGAGGCTAAGTGGCACATAGAAATTGGGAGAAGAAAGACTGAAAATATCTTTCTGTCCATTTTCAGGATAAAGAACAAATAAAAGTAGACGAACACATACCTTGATGCATCATAAAATATCAGGTGATGTTCAAACAAATGCTCTAGATTTTTCTCACAGCAACATAGATTTGCGTTAGAAGCATTATAGATTCAAGAGCTATGCATTTTCAACAATATCAACTTTGACAGAACGCAGACAAGGAAAAGCAGATGAGGCGCAGCAGCGCCACTCTGGCCTGCCTGCCTCGCACGTGCCCTCCGCATCTGCACTTTCCACGCCGGCCACAGGCGCTGGGCTGGCTGCGGTTCCGCCGATTCAGCACGCTGTTTCGCCCTGTGGGCCTTGGTATGCGCTGTTCTTCCCCCAGCCTTTCCTCCAGGGTCACTGCAGGATGGACGCCTTGCACCTTACTGTGAGACCGTGGGGGCCCACAGCTCGCTGGCCGAGATAGTATCTGCTCAGTAAGCAGTGTTGCCCCACGCTCCGCTCTCACGGCCTCAACAGGCCTGTCTGACACCACCCATGCCCTGAGTCCTCTCCCGCCCTTTGGTGCAACAGCTGCAAGGCCTAGGCATATCTTAAATCCCGACATTAGGCTCCTATCTGGAAAGCAAGCTTGGAAGTCAACATTCTCGGAAGATGGATTGATGTTCATTTATTCCTCATGCTTTCTCTATGAGGAGCTCCCTTTCCTAGTGTTCCCAGGGTCCGCTGGTCCAGAACCCTTCCCATTTGCGGATTTCAGAGGGCGAACTCCCACCTCCTTGCTGGAGAAATCATTTCCAAAGCCCCAGAATAGGGCCAGATCTAGAAATTCTGAATCGTAGATTCAGACTCACAACAACTCCCGCCCTGTCAGACCCAACTTCACCCTGCTAGGACGTCCGGAACCTAGACACTTCTTGAAGATCTGTGGTACAAATCCTGTTGCTCACAGTTTATGGGTCCTCGTTCTCTCTGGTCTATGGAAGTCAGCTGGAACAATCCCCGGCCTCCTTCCAGTCTTCCGATATTCTGAGCATCCTGCCTTCCCTTCCTGATCTTTCTGGCCTTGTGAATTCATGTCCACTGTGTTGGTATTTCAGGAGACAGCACGTGCCGCATCTCATCGGTAACCAAAGGCTACCATTCCTCAACATGTCAAGTTGCTACCGGACACAGCGGCATGTGCCTGTGAGCCCAGCTCTCCGGGAGGCCGAAGCCGGATGGCTACACTTTCCAACCCAGTTGCTTAGGCAATGGTAAATTGCCAAAAAATGTACTCCTGCACTGAAAATAGATTGTCACCTTAGGAAGATCCACTTCCTGTCCCTTTGACACAACAGATCTTGAGATACTGGAGATTGCCTTGCTGTCTCTCCCATGCTTTGAGTCCTCTCTTCTTTGGGCCGTAGACACACTCCCCCAGTGTGCAGTAACTCACTTTCTCTGTCGAGAATAGGAAGTCCCCTGGCAAGCTCACAGAAGGCAGGGCTGTGGGGGGAGGGGTGTGCACTGGGGGACAGTGCAACAGCTCAGCTTCCTGCTCAGGGTTCGTGGTTCCACTGTGCACTGTCTGGACCAATACATCACCATTATCAAGAAACTTAAGGAAAAACGAGACCTCAGGAGTCATCCTCCTGAATGAGACTTGGGCATAAGACCCAGAAGTCTGTGTTCTAATACGATCTTGATTCACCTCAAGGTTACAGAATTGCCTGAGCATCAACCATGGCCAAGGGCACAGGGATGTAAAGAACAAACCTGGCCACACCTCTACAACAACCTTCACCTAAGAAAGAAAAACGAAAACCAGAGTCACACCTAGGCACTAAGCGAGAATTACACTCCAATGCCCTAACCATGTGTAACCTTCCTGTGGAAGGAATGGTTAACTTAAAGTTGATCTGTGGTAAAAATGACTCCCTTCCTTTTGTGTTTGACTCTCGTACCTTTTCCTGTTCTTTCTGTATTCTGCACAAAGTTGTATGTTTCAAGAAGCCAAAGCAGGAGTAAACACTGGGCACTCTTGCTGCTACTCCTAAACACAGGCCTGAAAACAGCTCTGTGCTTAAGGTATTGCCAATGTCACCCAGAAAGCTTTGCTCTCAGAAGTTAGTGCTGTAAAAAGATTTGTTCAGGTGTTTCACCAAGAGGTTACCTGCAATAAAAAAAGGTGAATTCTTTACCCTGGGTTTAATTTCATTCTACTCTTAGGAAACAGAAGGAGATGCACCCCAAAGGAAATTTTTGACGCTGTCATTTGAGTTACTATTGTACAAAAAGTTTCCAGAAGGTTCAGCAGAAGGCTTGAAGAGTCACAAATGATGCACACTATGTCTTTGCATAAGGTTATCTTCTCTCACCCCCTTGGTAATTCATTCCAAATGTCATTAAACCTTACTACACCGCAGATTCTAATCACTGAAATGAAGGTAACAGTCTTAATTTGAAGATCTACTACATTCAACAACGTATAAAGATTTTATACTTATTATTTCAATTCATTTAAAGTTTACAGCATTCCTGATTTTTATCCTCCTTCTAAACAAAATTAAGTTCCAATGTAGAGAGATTAAAAACTTTGGCCAATGCCACACCAACAAATCAAGATTAAGCCCGTGGCTGTCTGCCTGTCACAATTTTAAGGCTAACCACCTGCCACACTGGATTCCTGTTCAAGTAAACCAAAGCCCAGTTTAGATAGCACTAAGTCACCCCAAAAGCTGCATAATTCTCTTCTTCCCAGAGCACATTTCTAGTCTCATGCAATACCTAGAAATCTTGTCTGTCCAACAACTACCTTTCCTCTGAGACCCAACCGAGAGCCAGCCTTCCCACTGCACCAAATCTGAGCTAGTCACTTACCCTTACCAGTAATTATTTGCCTGTCTCTCATGCAAGACTCTGAGCTTTAAGAAGGTAAACACAGCTTAATCTCATCCCTCACTAGTGCCTTGGATAGGACAAAAGGCATAGGCTGTATTTCTATCGTTGTTTACTCAATCAAAAGGTAAGTGTAAAAAAGACAGTTGAATGGAGATGGACAGTGGATGAATGGAAGGAGGTTTGAATTTCAAAGCAATATAATGACAGCAGATACCTGGCTCTAATCAAATGTTAAGTCAAATAAAACTGAAGTCATTAATTGGCAAACATTAATTTAACTCCATTGTTGTTTGCCTTTGCCATGTTCTTTGTGTATCTTCATAGAATTTGCATGCTTCCTGTCTCCCCTTTTCTCCTCTCCCCTTCTTTCTTCTCTCTCTCTCTCTCTCTCTCTCTCTCTCTCTGTCTCTCTCTCTCTCTGTCTCTCTCTCTCTTCCCCCTCTTAAATACTTATTAATATAGAACTGAAATTGGGGCCAGGAAGAAGATAGCTCAGTAGAATAAGCACTTATCTGGCAAGTGCAAGGGCCTGAGTTCAATCCCATCATGAAAATATATATATATGAAATCATGCATGTAATGCTTATTTGTTGTTCTCTCAGTGTATTTAGTAGTTTCTACAGGGTCTCACTACACAGATCTGACTTGTAGTGGTTCTCCTGTTTTCCGCATCCCAAGCACTGTGATTACAAGTGCAGGTTGCCACACCCAGCTTCCACTGCCATCTCACTGCTCTCCAGGGGTGGGGCTGGCATGGCATACCAGGGATCAAACCCCAGCCACGGCATCTGCCTAAGCAGGCCCTTTAATTGGTTGAGCTATCTGGTTGGCCCTTTCTTTGTTGTAACTTATGATTCAGATATAAATAATGTTTCCTCCTCCTTAATTTCAGACTCCAGCAGATGGAACATATTTGTAATGTCTAAAGATAAACTCCAAAACATACACACCCACAATTCTCACCCCAAATTAACAATCCTGTAATTGATTGATTCTGTTTGTTTTTTGGTGAGTCAGTAACCATCAATAGGAAAAAATAAATAAATAAATAAATTATCCATCGTTGTTCAACACAGGCATGAATATTTTGCCAGCACCTGTATCTGCCTTTACGTGAGACCCATGGGGCTCAGAGAGGTAGCTTTTCCCAATATTATCCAGAAAAGAAAAGTCACAGGTGAGATTCAAGGACAAGCCTACACTGAGGAGCACTCTCTGAGGGAGAGTACAAAGGTGTCTGGACTGCTGTTCGTGATCCTGGTGCAGAGCTTGCACACGGGCGCTTCCTCTGATTCAGCTCTGCCGTCCTACTCAGCACTTTACGAAATTAAACCACATTCTAGAAAAGGAAACAATATCAAGCTAACAATAATTTGCTTCAAGTCAGATAATATAAGGCAAACGAGGAAACCAGTGGAATGACATAGATTCTTATCTCACCTTCTAGTCACAGAAATGATGAGTGTGAAAAACTGAATTCCTAATTCTAGAGACAAAACTTCCTTTGCTGGGTCCAGGAGTGTCTTATATTGTGTCACAACCTACTTGCCTCTGGCCTCACTCTCGTTGTATCTGCCCCCTTTTCCTGAGCTGGCCCATGCCATGGGCCCAAAGGCAAGCCACAAAGCAGATATGGGGGGACCCAGGACCCCTTCCCTCCACCACACGTCTCTAAAACAACACTATGACTTTCTGGGCTGCTCTGTCTGAGCAAGAGAGAGGAGGACAACAGGCAGGATGTGGGCCGCTCTGGAGTTCTAAGAATTGTTACTTGGCTAGTTTTCTCCAGCTTGAACATTAGGCACAGTAGAAAGTGTCAGAGAAGAAAGTGCAGCTGGTGCCTTGGGGAAGTCCTCAGAGCAAAAGCTGGAGAGACCTATGGGAAACCTCATGCTTGTCAGTCAAACTTGCCTCGCCCAAGATCCACTTATTGGCACCTCTGCATCAATAGAACTCTTCTCTCCTAGGGCCTCTGCACCAGTAGAACTCCTCTCCTGCTTTCTCAGCCTGCGTTTTGCATCTTAGTCTTGAGAAGTAATTTGTGTCAGTAAATGGCTTCCCAAAGCCAACCCCCAGCCTTTGTGCTCTTGGGCTGCATTTTGGCATAGTTCTAGAGTCAGTGTACTCCTGTGGTTGCCAGCATGCCATGGACTTAAATAGACTTGGGCTTCAATTTTCAAGTCTACCCTTTACTCATTATAGAACCTTGAAAAAGTAGCCACCTGTCCTCATGCCTTTCTCTCCTTTAATTTTTCTGTGATAAAAGCTTTCATACCATCATTCTCTATCTGCACTGTAGACAACCATCCCCTCACCGTGTCTTGGATGCTCCTCTATTGCCCAAAACATAACAGAGCAAAAAAGACAGACATTCTCTACTTGTCTTAGTTGCTTTTGTCATTGTCAAGACACAATAACCAACACCTTAAAGGCAGAGAGGACTATTTGACTCACAGTTTGTGCAAGGTGTAGTCCATAGTTGGCTGGCTCTAAGGCAGACAAACGAAGCTAAAGACAGCAGCCCCTGGCATGTTGGGAGGAACAGAAAGTTCAGGGAAAATCGGGGAAGAGATAAGCACTTGCACATGGTGTGCATAGTGACCCACCACTGACTGCATCCCATCTCCTTGCTGCAAGTCAGCTGGACACCCCATAAGCCAATCACCTTCCCAAAGCCTCATAATCTCTGAGCATATGAGGCTCTTGGGAACATTCTAGATCAAAACCTAAACATTCTCTCTCCGCACCCCAGAAAACTCATGCAGAATGTATTTTGCTCAACTTTGCATTGTTAACGTCCTAACTGTTGTAGCATTATGAATCCTAAGTCCAAAGTTTCCTCTGAGATTTAAGATGAACTCTTAGCTGCAAATCCATATAAAATTCAAAAAGAAACCTAAACATAGCTGACGTATAAAGATATGAGGCAAATAACCCCAATCCAAAACGGAGCGATAAGAGGATAGAAAGGAATGGACCAAAGCAAGGCTGAAACCAAGAAGGCAAACATTAAATCCTGTAGCTCTATGTGCAGTACCAAGGACAAGCTATAAACAGGTTAGCAACCCCACCTCTATAGCATTATGAGTGACTATAACACCCCTGGGTCAAGGCTGGCCATATAACTCAGTGGATTAAGTGCTTGCTTAGTGAAGCACAGGGGCCAGGGTTTGGTTCCTGGCCCTGCCTGCCATCCTGCACGCTGAGCCAGTGGCACATGCCTATAATCCCAGCACTTCGGAGGTACAAGAAAGAGGATCACTATGAGTTAATAGTGAGACCCTGTACAAAAAAAAAAAAAAAAAAGACACCCCTGGCTCTTCTCTCCGACCAGGTATAATCAGTGTTGCAGGAGATTTTCAGGTGTTCTATTTTCTTGGTTTTTAGAACATTTTTGGATCTCTACTCTTCTTTCAGCTTTACACTCACTGCTTCACACACAGGCTTCTGGGGGCATACTGCCTGTCCTTTCAGGTCTTCTCAAATCTCAGTGGAGGCCTTTCTGACCCCACCACTCTTGAATTTTGCATACCTATAGCACCAGCATCATGTGGATGATGTGAACATATGCTGACAGTTCAAACAGTACCCAGGCCTCTTTGATGCATAAGTCTCTGACTGGATTGCTGAGCTCAGTGAATTAGATCTCAGGGACTCCATGCTCTAGTCTGCCACTTTCCTTTTCTTATTCGGATTTGCTGGGCTCGTTTCAGCTCTCAATTGTGACACTATTTTTCCTTCATCCTCCCCAAACTCTTACTACTCTTCTTTGTTTCTACTAATGTGCCACCATTTGTTTTATATTATTTTTTTATTTTGTATAGTAATTAATACATTACATATTGTCTTCATCATAGTCGCTAAGAGTATAAGATGCAGACATGAATTCTTATCTTAACGTCATTAGCACAGATCCCTCTTTTCACTACACAAAGAAAATAGCAATATATATATATATATATATATATATATATATATACATAGCTATATATATCAGTAGTGGATTATCAGCATTATCGGAAACTGTTGACTTGAGCCTTTTACAACTTAGCATATTCATATAGCCTTCTTTTTGGTACTTCGTGGTTAGACTTTTCTACTGGGTGGTTAAGACCAAGATAAAGCAAGACCTATATTACAAAAAAAAAAGAATTGTGACTTTTGTATATGACAAGGTCAGTCAGGTCTCCTTAGGATTTACCCTGAAACCAAGTACTGCAATTTGCAGAACTTTTGTCACTGTCAGCCATCCAGATGAACCACCAGTTTTTGAGACTCAACTAGTATTGAAGTAGGACTTAGCATCTGTGAGAAATGAAGACTTGGATTGCAAGAGCTGGCATATGAAGCTCTTGTTTGAAGTGTAACAGCAGGTGCCCCACACCCCTCAGCCAGTACACTTCCGTTTCTTGGCTGCACAGTTCATGTTCCTGTTCCAGTTGTTTCTGGTACCTTAGAAATGCTGGTCACTATGATGCATAGCTGGGCATTGTAGTGCACATTGCATAAACGAGTCCTCAACTGACAAGCCATTCTGCCTCTGTACTTCTTGCCTTCTCATACCCTAAAAGCCCTAGACAGCAGAGATCAGGGCCTGATATTTTGGGAGTGATCACAATCAGTGCTTATCAGCATAAATGAATCTGTTCTAAACCCTGGCTGTCGCTTCATTGCTTCTGTTTGCTGTAACAGAAGAAACTGCAGATACATGCAAGTGATGAGCGGCGCTGCAAATGGCCATGCCAACATGTGTCGCTTTGTGTTTCTGGGCTCTTGGAAAAAAGAGAGCACTTAACAACGCAAGGAAAGAAACAAAGATCAAGACTAGAAGAAAAAAGGAACACAAACAGCAATCAGGCTTCTGTCAGAACTGCAAAGCCAAAGGCAGTGTTGCACACCTGTAATTCCACCACTCTGAGAGGCCACGGCAGGAGGATCTCAAGGTAGAGCCTAGCTTGGGCATCTCACCAACAATTTGGTAAGATGATGTCTAAAAATGAAAATTAAAAAAAGAACTAAAGTTGTAATTCAGTGTAAAGGCCTTTGGTTCAATCCCTAGTACTCAAGCAGGGGAAACAAAGTATGAAAGGGGAAGCAAAGTATGAAAATGTTAGAAATTATTTTAAAACAACTGAAAAAAGACTTTAAACTTCAAAAAAAAATTGAACCTAGACTATATGACTTAGCTAAGCTAAGGACAATCATAAGGAGAACACATATACATTTTCAGACTTTACACCCCCTTTTAAGGAAGTTACTTGAGAAATCCTCCAGCTAACCAAAGGAAAAAAGCAAAAAGAGGAAGATGGAGAGCTGAGAAACAAAGACTTCAAAACAGAAAAGCAGCAGAGGGGAGTTCCAGAAATCCAGCAGGACATGGCGGCAAGATAGTGACCAGGACAGACGGGGTAACAGAGCAGAGCGCTCTGGGAAGGGGACGTGGCAAAGAAAAGAAGAAGAAGAAGAAGAAGAAGAAGAAGAAGAAGAAGAAGAAGAAGAAGAAGAAGAAGAAGAAGAAGAAGAAGAAGAAGAAGAAGAAGAAGAAGAAGAAGAAGAAAATTCATTTTGATATATTTTTATTATTTAGAACAGAGTGGAGTCAAAATTGCAGTCCAAGAACCAAATCTCACCTGCCACTGGCTTTTGTAACTAGAGCTTTATCAGAGAACAGCCACAGCCCCTTGGCATCACGTTGTCCACAGTTGGGCCACATCGTGGCTGCTTTCCCAACACAGCTGTGGAGCTGAGTGTGTACAACAGACTGTCTGGACCTACAAGCCTAGAAATTGTTACTATGAGTTTCTTTACTGTTTCTCAACCCCTGCCTTAAAAGGAGGAAAAAATGCTGATCTGATGGAATAAGGGAAAAAAGATTAAAAATAAACTTAAAACACCAGCAACTGGAGGTAAAGACCAAATTGTTAACTCAGGAAATAGAAAGCTGCACAAGAAAAGAAATGATCGCAGTATCGACAGCTTGGGCTCTGCCGTGAACAATATTTGCATGGTCATCAAACATGAACAGAGATTCTGATTTATCTAAGAATTGTGATTTAAGTACTCAGAATGGAAAAGAGACTTAAGAGATCTAAATGTGTGTCTACTACAGCAAAATGTTAGCAGACACATAGCACGTATAAATCAACAGACAGCTGTGTAAGCAACTTGTTAACAATGAAGAAGCTCAAGCGAGAAGAAATAGCTGAAAGACAAAGAGTACAGTGGTAAGCAGAACTGAGCGAGGCAGGAATTTGTAGTCAGGGCACCTGCTGCCTTCATTATAAACCTCCAGCATGTTTTAAACCCTTGAATACATAATATTTCACCAAGTAGCAATTAATTTTGAAAAACACACACTCTTAAAACCACAAATTATAGTAAGGCGACATGAAGTCCCCAAGCCAGATGTCATGAAGGCATAATGCTTGCGAATAAACTATAAACACATTTCCATTTTTAGAGATGA
Source organism: Myocastor coypus (assembly GCA_004027025.1). NCBI lineage: Eukaryota > Metazoa > Chordata > Mammalia > Rodentia > Myocastoridae > Myocastor > Myocastor coypus. The sequence goes on along the minus strand of PVJA010043913.1, from coordinate 2,822 downwards.
TGGAAGAAGTATCATTTCCAAGAAAACGGTGCTTACAGGGAGAACTTGCAAGCTAGCCAGCCAGTTTGGTGGAAGAGATATCTCGGGTATGAGCGGGGACAAACAAGTCCCAAGGCCTACCTGTGTGAGATGGCGCACCAGCACGGTTGAATGGATGTGAGGTGGCAGAGTGGAGGGGAGCGTGTGGATGTGGAGGCTCTGGGAACAAAGTGGCAAAGGCAGCAGCAGCAGGAGGAGGAGATACCAGTTAGCTATCCTAAGGTCCAGGCTAATTCACCGAGTGATAGTAACATAAATGGATTTGAGACCTGCATTCAGAATAAATGCCTCCCTTTCGTGATTTCTGCATAAGACTAGATTTAAAAGCACACTTAATAAGCTACTGTGCCATCAGATGCTACAGCCAGGCTATGTGTGTTCCCCTCAAAATGACTTGTCAATCTCACCATAAACCAGGGAAGGGAACTGCCAGTGCCCCACTGGCTCTACCAGCAGCCACTTACAGCTGCACAGTGCCCATGCTTGTCAATGATGTAGCAACTTCCTGCTGTTATGCTGACTTTCTCCAGCAAGCTCTCCCACCCCTGTTCCTCCCACCTCTTGATCACTGGTGGAATTTTAGGTCAGATGTACTCTCACCTATTATTTCCGTTGGGCTCTCCCTTGCCCTTTTGGACCAAATCCAAAGCCTTGACCCTTCCCATCCCCTCCTGGGTCCTGGAATGCCCTGTTCTCACCCCTCTCTTGTTTTGTTTCTGACTTAAGTTTCTCAAGCAGAGATCAAGAGATCGCTTCCCCCAACCTCCAGGAGAGAAACAGACCTCAGAGAATAATGTGATTTTTTTCTTGTTTGTTTCTTTGGTTTTTTGTTTGTTTTTTTGTTTTTTTTCCCAAGCAACATCACCCAGAAGTCTGAGGACAGAGTCGAGGTCACCATGCAAGATGCAGTTTTGGTCTGGAAATGTCCCCTTCAAGACTACAGCTACTGTATGCAGGAGCCTGACGTGGCTATTCCAATGGATGGAATAGTCTTGCTTGCTTTTAATTATGCTCCCTCTAGTAGTTAATATTTGAGAAAATATGTTCTAATTGTATTTTACAATCCATGCCTTTGGGTTAAAGACATAATTATTTTTGTGAAATGGGCTCTACATATTAATTTTTATTCCCTTTAAAAACAGCAGCAAGCCTCTACATCATCATTGGCATTTTTTGTCAGAATCACTACAATTAGTTACACATTATGTTTACTGTACCGGGTGGGTCTAGGCAGCACTGAACTAGTAATGTTCCCTATACATTATTGTAGCCAGTGAGTCTGAGTCATTTTGGTTTCAAAATTTCTTAGCCTTGTAAAACCTGAGAATTGCAAAGTATTTGAGTACATCTGCCCTTATCTATAAGTAACATTAGAAACAGAAACAGAGAAACTTTAACAATCTTTAATTATTCATATTCAATAAGAAGCCAATTGCACATTAGCATAGTCAATATTTTATAAAGAAATACTGATAACTTTTAATCTTTTATTTATTTGTTTGGTACAAGGTCTTGCTATGCAGCTCAGACTCAGAGTGAGCCTTCTGTCTCAGCCTCCCTAGCGCTGAGGTTACAGGCATGTACTACACAGCCATTTTTTGGCAGCGAGTAGAGTGTGGCCAGGGTTCCAGGCCCAGTGTGGCATGCGGTATTGGGGATCGAACTCAGGTTCTTGTACTTGCCAGGCAGGCACTAAGACCACTGAGCTATCTCCCTAGTCATATAATAACTTTCAAAACACTAAAAACAATGAGACAACGGATCCTGACACTTACGTTTTCTTCGGTCTATTGCAGACAACACGTACTCCAATGCCTCTCAAGACTACAACTTGTATGCATGAGCAAGTGAGCAACACAAGATCCAAGAGTATTTCTGCTATTGTTAGACAAACAGGTTTGACCTCATTGTCACTGTAAAAAGATTTGAGGGATCCTCAGAGATTCCTAGACACATGCTGAGAACCACTGGCTTATTTGCCGTAGCTTTGCAAAATCATTGACCTATCCAAACATTTTGTTTTCACATGAGTGCTCTTTAGCCTTACCAACCAGGCAGGGAGAGGATGCTTGGCTTATGTCCACCTGCACTAGTGGCCACTAGTAAACTAGTGAAGTGGCCCTTAAGTATCCAGACACCTAATCGAAATTTAGGCTCTGGAAAACTGTTTGTGTGGTGCCCAGTGGTCAAAGCAATGTCAGTTCAGTGCAGCACACTTATTGTCACTGTTCTGTATGGTGTGCAGTATTCATTCAGGATCCTTCAGTATCATGGACAGTTCATGTGGATCCAGCATCCAATAGCTTAGCCCAATTCCATTTCATTCAGAATATAGGTTCCTATATAGGACGCAGGATGTTTTATTCCAGCATTCCCTATTTCTTTTTTGGACCACTTTTGGAAGAAGCAATGCCCTGAACCTGCCATCCCCTAAGGTAAGTCATAAACGAGCACCAGAGTCACCAGCTAAGCTCATATCAAGTCTCACTTTTCTGAGTGCTGGAGTCAAAGAGGAGGAAGGGCCTATGAAGAGGTTTGCAGTAAGGTGAAGCTCAATTCCAACCCAGCCCAGCTACTTCCTAACTGCATGGTTGACAGCAAGTGGCACCTCCACAACCTGTGAACTTCAACAACCTGGACAACCGCATTGGTAAAATGAGATGACCTTGCCAGTCTCTCAGGAGTGCTGGGATGTTCCCGTGAGATCATTCTCACAGGTGGAAGTGCCTGCCACCATGCCTAGAATGAAGTGAGAGCTCCACACATGGAAGCCATGGTGATGC
>PVJA010043912.1:0-16477 GCA_004027025.1 Myocastor coypus | reverse complement strand
ATGGAAGCGACCTCTTCACTTTGGTGATGTTATGCTGTGTCTATGGGCGTTTGGTCTGGAGACTCCAAGGTGGTTCTTCTACAGAGGTTCCTGACTCTTGTGTTGGGGCTCTGGCTGCTAGCTTTTGTGGATCCTGGGGGATGTGGTCTGTAGGTGGAGGTGGAGCTTTGGGATTGAGTAGTCCTGGTAGGCTCGTGGATCGGAACGGTTGCCAAACGGGCTATTTGATGGGTTCAGTGCTGGAGCTTGGGCCGCAGCGGGTGCGCAGGCTCAGCTCCCAGCGGTGGGGTCTGGGATTGTGTGTTTTAATACTGATGAGATTATAGGTCTAAGTGCTCCTGCAATTATGGCTGTGGCCTAAGGCGGATAGGCTGAGGCAAAGAGCCCAATGTAATATAGAGACCAAGAGGCAGACTAGAGCTGTTGCTCTCTGCTCCCCTGGTTGGTTGGTTGACTCTGTCGCAAATTATTCCTGTTTCACCGCCATGCACTGGCTGTTCTATGCCCTGTTGCACTCAGCCTTGAGCCAGCTGAGTATGAACTAAAACCTCCAGTAACTGTGAGCTAAATAAACCTTTCCTTCCTTCATTTTTAATGTTGAGCATTTGTCCCAGCAATGAGTAAAAAGTAACTAAGACAGACATAAATGAGGTGGACCATGCTGTCTTCTTAGATCTGGAAAATCCTTTTCATGAGATTTTGGTGGTAGGAAGCATTTGATTATCATTGCTTCAGAGGGTTTGTATAAGATTACAATCCTGTGTGTTTACTTTGGAAAAAGTTCTACATTATGGAAAATTATATAAGCAGTTTAGCTCTGAAACTTGTAATATTCTCACACTATTTGCCTTCTGTATTTATGTGCATATACATGGTTTTGCTATTGATTAACACTATTGAGCAGACATCATAGTAGCCCATTTAAATATTAAGTAACAGGTAACTACTAGGAAACAGTATATTCCCTTATACAATGAAAATGCCAGTCACTTAAACACCTAGAGTAAATGAGAACCATTCATAACCCAGTATTCAAACAACAATTTAATACCTTCAGCTCTCATAAAATTGCTGTAGTGGTCCCTTTTCAAGTGGCTTAAAGAATTACAAGTAATTATTTTGCTTCTTTATTATAGAATAATAAATAATAAATATTTCTATGCATTATATTCATATACAAATGTTTTCCTGAATGCACCCAAGTACATAAGCCCAAAATATTTTTATTTATTACACAGAAAATAGACAATATAGGTAGCAATATAAGAAGGAAAATTGATGTGAAAGAAATTGTAGAAAAGGTAAAATATCATTTAGAAATTTCCAAAATATTCATCACCTTCCACCAAGAGTATGTGTGAGGAATAAAAAATAAAAATAAAAAAGAAAGAAGGAAAGAAAGAAAGAAGGAAAGAAAGAAAGAAAGAAAGAAAGAAAGAAAGAAAGAAAGAAAGAAAGAGAATAAGAACGTTTTTTAGGGAAAAGTGATTTCACTGTTAAGGTTTTCAAAGACATAATTAAGATATTGAGCTTAAATCTGTGGATACTAAAGAGGCTTTACCAAATGTAAAGGCTTGATGAAAACATTGCACAGAAATGAATATAGCATAAAAGATGTCAGACACAGGCATCCGTACTTAGAGAAACCCTGATAGAAACTGAAGAAACCAGAATGTTGCTTTTAACTCAGGTTTAGAGGCCCCTTCAACTAACGGTGGAAACAACTATTGTAAGGTATTAGTAGTCCCTATTCCCACCTGGTCCTACCTCTAATCAACAGGGCACCATTAAAGGAGTCAGGTGATATACTCAGCCCCTGTTCTGCTCCGCAGAAAACACAGGGCAAAACAGATAACACCTGAGGTGCAGTTCCACATTCCTCCTCCTTGGCAAAATATCCCCTCAGCCATTCTTCATACTGAAGTTGCTTGAAATATACAAATAGGGTGGACACTGAAATTCACTTTTAATAGAAATTTAGAAAACATCAGAAGCAAATTATGGAAAAGTGATAATTTTACCATGGGCTGAATTTTCTCCTAGAATTATCTTTATACCAATTGTGAAGAAGAATGATTCAATTACCTTGTAAACAAACCTACATTCAGAATGTCTTGTGAATCAGTCAGGAAATCTAAGGATCTGCAAAGCTTTGTCTTTACTAGTTATTTAAAAATTATTTTTCATATGGTTTTAATTTTGTTTTAATTTCCAATTCTTTTATCGTCTATAAATTATGGTTCAAGGAGGGTTTTTTTTTTTTTTTTTTTTTTTTTTTTTTTTTTTTTTTTTTTTTTTTTTTTTTTTTTTTTTTTTTTTTTTTTTTTTTTTTTTTTTTTTTTTTTTTTTTTTTTTTTTTTTTTTTTTTTTTTTTTTTTTTTTTTTTTTTTTTTTTTTTTTTTTTTTTTTTTTTTTTTTCCTGGAACCAGGGATTGAACTCTGGTCCTTGCATTTGCTAGGCAAGCACTTATTCTTCTCAGCTATCTCACCAGCCCTGGTCCAAGGAGTTTTTAATCTGTGACATTTGAGGTTAAATCCTAAGGAAGGTCATATTTCCAGTATCATCAAAACATCAAGTTTGAGACTTCAGTGGGAGGAGCAAGGCAGAGGTGGCAAATGAGGCCTCACCAGCCACAGGGAAATAGAGGTCATAGTTTCACTTTCACCCATGCAATAAATGCAAAATTTTACCAAGAAATATAAAAATATTCTGGATTCTTTAGAAAGATTTTATTAATAAAATACATGCTTAGAACATAAAAATTATTTTTTTGGAGACAATAGTATCTCTTCTTAAAATTCAAAAGATGCTAAATACCTACATGAAAATAAATATCAAATCGAATTCATGCAATCATTTATTGCTAATTGTTACAGTTTGTGTATGGACATCTTCCCAAAGAAGATGGGAAGTCAGGAAGGCAGGCTTTCCTTTCCTTTCACTTTTTTATAAATGTATTATTTATTTTTTTGTACAAGGTCTCAGTAGGCAGCTTGTCATGATCCTCCTGTTTTCATCCTCCCCAGCACTGATTTATAGGTGTGTGCCACCATGCCTGGACTCTATAGCCAGCTGAGCATGCCCAGAGGCTGGGCTGGTGTGGTATGCGGTGCTAGGGATCAAACCTCAGTCCCTGAACTTGCCTGAGCAGACCCTTAGTCTGCCATGCTATCTCACGAGCCCAAAGCTTTTCCAAGTGGGTAGATGTAGAATTTAACTGATTCATGGTCCAATGCTAGTATCAACGGTGAGAATGCTACACACATCCTACGGCAGGCAGCCTGCGAACAACATAAGGGGCAGAAAGAGGCTTTTTCCTCCTCCTTCCATTGTAACTTTCACTATCTTCTGCTGCCCTGAATGGTGGGCCTGGTGCCATATGCCCCATGCCTCGGAGCCAGGTGATTATGGACCGCAACCTCTACAAACTGTTTGTTAAATAAAATTTCTTCCTTAACTTTGAGAATTGTGTATTTTGTCTCAGAAATGAGAGAAAGGTAATTAAGACACTAAGGATACAGAAGTGGTTCATGGGATTAAAAGGGAAAGAATACAGTTAAAAATGCTGAATGTAGTTCTTACTTTGAGAAAATTAGCTTTCTCACCTTGGAATTATGAATGCACATAATAGGTGCTTTCCTGTGCCATCCACTTGTATACTGTAGGGGTAACACGTTATCTTAAAATTAATTTTCTTTCCAGTTGAAAAGTTCTAGCACTTCATGTACTTCCATTTCCACAAAATCTGGTGCACAAGCAAATCACTGCTAAATAATATTTTACACTTTAAAACTAAAATTAATTTATTCAGATGATGAAGTTCCATCCAGTTTATTTTTTTCAATCATAATAAGTTGATTTAATAAACATCATATTAATAAATTTGAACATAATCGTAATAGTATTACGATTTTAAATTTATGATTAGTTTCAAACTGTAATTCCAAAGTTTCATCCAGTTTAATTCCTAAGTTAACTTTTTCCTGGAGACTTTAAAGAATGTTTGCATACTGAAAACACAAATGACATTCTATAATTAGACATTGCCTTCACATTAAGAAATGTGATCCTCAAAGGCCAGATTCAATTATCATTCCTGGTTGCTTTTCATTAAAATTGTACTGATTTTTTTTCACTTAATGGAACACATTAAAATCTTTCTGTTTGTGCTGACAGTTTTTGCAGCTTTTCTTTGTAACTGAACAAATACATTGACTACCATGGATACAGTAATTTTCATGCTCCTTATTTTCTAGTTTTGATTCCTCTATATCCTTCTAAAACCATTGTTTAATAGTAATTCATTTCACATGCAAAAATATTACCACACTGACTTCTGAGAATTAAAAATATCTGTAGGTTATTCTAAGCCTCAGCTCCCAGGGTCCTAGATATATTATCCCACTTTCTTGTTTCCTTCTAAATCTACCTTGTCAAATACCCCAGGCTTCAATCTTTCAACCCTATTCAGGCTATTAATTCTTTTCTCAGCTCCCACATACAAAGTATTTTTGGTTTTAAAAATTCATTTTAAAGACAATATAATCTCAACCGTTAAAATGTCATGTGTGCTTTCTTAGGCTAAATTTAGCCTTGTGAAACTGCACCTTTGCAATTTTGTAGAATCAGTCCTGTGCCTCCTCTAACTCCTGCTCTTTTTTATTCGCAACTCATGGCTGCTACAACTTTCAAACTTCTTTCTTTCTAGTAAATAGAGCCTTGAGGACATAAGAACTGAACCTAAGAGAAAAATAAACATGATGATGTATATGATCTAAAATTAGAAAACCAAAACTCTCAGGAACCAATGTTCATAGCAAAAGCCGAGAGTTTCTTTTATAATGACCTCTGGAGAATGTTCAAGGATTTGTGAAAAGCGTATGATAATCCATTAATAATTAGAACTATTCCAAGGGTTTTCACAGCCTGAATTCTTAGCACATTCAGTGTCTTTACATCCAGCTATTTCTGTTAGTGTGCCTTTAGAAGTAAGCAAGAAACATATCAGTAGCTGTGTATTTAATGCACCATTTAATTTTTACTTGAACTGCAATAAACAAACTACTCTCATATTTATCATAAACATCAGGTTTATCCCCCCAATTTTCCTAATCAGTAGCGCTCTAGGAAATGTCAAGTTGCCACACATACAAATAGTATTGAGAAAGACAGATGGTGTAGCACTAAAGCATGATGCATTGTAAACCACGAGGCTTGGTACACCTACGGTGCTACCAGCGAGAACAAATGCAGAGTAGGTTAACGGTCACCAGATACCTTCCTTTAAGCAACACTGATCTCATCTCTTTCTTACTCAGTCTCTTTACCTTGTTTGTATTATCTTTTGCACCAGCACTTCTTCGTAGTAAGACTTCCTTTAACATTATTTTTTTATTTTAGCTTTTCAGCACATGTATGCAGTCCAGAGCGTTTACATTTCTGTGGGAAACTGGGACGTATACACAGTGCTCCTTACCTCCTGCGTTGTCTCCTTTCCCTTCTTTCTTTCTGAGTCATTGATCCTACAGTTATTGTCATAATAATTCTGTCATCTTGTTTTATATTTTCAAACCTTTATAGTTCATGCCTTTTGGAGGCCAGGGAGATAGCTCAGTGGAATAAGTGCTTGCCTGGCAAAGTCCTAAGTTCAATCCCTGGTACCGTAAAAAAGGAAGAAAAGTCCAAGGTCATCAGTTCAATCCCTGGTGTGTGTGTGTGTGTGTATATATATATATATATATATATATATATATATGGAATTATATTTAATGATTCTGTCTTCTTTGGTTGAATTTTTCACTCTAGCAATCTTTAAAAAAGACTTTCATTAAATTATCTTGAATCCTTATGATACAAGGCTTACATTATTACTTAGTATTGGCACAGATCTGAGAACTAAGAACTTTATGTTATATATTTGCTTGTGATGAATCAGTTTAGGAGTTAATTCTCTCTGGGCACCTCCCCTTCATGTGCCTGGAGTCTTCCAGGTATCCCACCCCTTTTACTTGCTGCCACCTCTGTGCCACAAGAATCCTCCTATAGTTCTGGGTCTCAGTCGTCTTGGCTGGGCCCATCAGTGTGCCTCAGCTCACTGGGTCTAGATCTTCTGGTTTTGATCTCAACTGACAGCTCCTGGCTTGAGCTTGGTTGCTGTGTTTGGCTCCTTCCAGCTGAGCCCAGTCCAAGTGGACCATTAGGCCCCACTGGCTTCCGGTCCCACGGCTCCTTCCCTGCAGGCTTGCTGAGGTGAAATGGGCCAGCTGTGCCCAATAAGAGCAGCATTTCTGATGGCTGTGTTTTATAAGAGAAGGTACTTTCTCCTGAATTTCACTGCAAGGTAGTTGTTTCCACCCGTTAACTAACACTGGGTAACAAAACAACATCAGAACCAAATTAAGGTTTGCTTTGTTATACAGCTGCAGTGTTTGCTCCTATGATTTAAAGCACATATCCATGAGTTGGAATAGTTTGTCAGTTTCTAAATTTCAATAGCTTATATTAGTATTGCTAATTGTACTACTGTAAATAGGAAACCATATCTGTCTTAATCACATGTTTCCTCATAGGTACTAGTGTGGGAGGTGCTAGGGTAGTAACTTCACCAAAGCCCTACGCTGAAGTACAGAGAACAGCGTCAAGCAGAAGCCAGTATCTCACTCTCAATCAACAGAGAAGGGAAAATCTTGGGACACACACAAAACAAGAAACTCTGACATAGGAGAGATGCCCAAAAAAGGCCTCTTTCCTGAAAGCATCTGACTGCAATGATACAGCTACATACTATCAAACTTTCACAAAAAAGTATCACAGAATTCAAAATAAGGAGTTTGTTCTGAAATAGAAAATGACAAAAGGAATGAGCAAAACAGATTCTCAGGCTCCATCTCCACCCAGAACAAACCTAATAGACATCAGCATAGAAGAAATTGGAAGCCACTCATCTGAAATCTCTGAAATAATAACAACTGAACTAAAGAAACAACTGTAGAAGAGTATAGAGGAAGTCAGATCAGAAATAATCTCACAGCTAACTAGAAAGTAAAAACTACAATGGACAGTCGACTAAGCATTTCTAAAGAAGACACAGATTTAAAAAATATAGGGGAGGATAGAAAAGTGATAGAAATCTTGAGTGAGCAATATAGGAGAGACACTTTATGACTCCCCTTTCCCTATTACCGCCTCCTCTATAAAGTCCCAGCTGCCTCAGCCATTGCTGCTGTTCAGGCCCAGTGGGCAGCCTGACTCATGCTAGTTGACGCTAATAAACCAATCCTTTCATGCCAGCTAACTTGACCGTGGTCTTGTTTGGGTTCTAGGGTGCATTTTCTCAATAGTTTTCTTGTCACAATGCATGAAGCAGATTCAACGAGTTATATAAGAAATTCAAAAGTCTATTAAAGTTAGCAAAACTACTAGAATGAAAAATAGATTTTCAGACTTGGAAGATACCATTATCATTAGTGAAAAAATTAGGAAGTGTCTCTTAAAAACAACTAGGATCCAGGTTATAATAATTCAACAACTGCAAGAAGATGCAAAGGTGAGCAACATAAGACTAATAGGCATCAGTGAAAAAGAAGGAGGCAACACAAATGAGATAAAAAGAATATGGGCAAGGTAATAGCAGAAAACTTCCCAAATATGAGAAAACAATCGGACATTCAGATAACTGGGATATATAGAAATTCAAATAATATCAACCAAATTAAAACTATACCCAGACATATAGTAGTTAAGATCCCAGAAATTCAGCATAAGAACAACATACTAAAACCACTAAAGAGAAGAAACTAATCACATTAAAGGGAAAATTATCAAAATAATAGCAGATTTCTCCTCAAATCTTCAAGTCATGAAGAGGATGGAGTGAAATGCTTCAAGTTCTCCGTTAAAACAAATTCCAATCCAGACGGACATAACCTGCAAAACTCTCTTTCAAGTTTAATGGAGAAGTGAAATACTTCCACGACAAAAGACAACTAAAGAAATTCATGATGACCAAACCAGCCCTACACAGAGTACTGAAAGATAGTCTAGAAAGTGATCAATATGTCCACAATTCCATGAATGACAACAGAAGGAAGATAGCAAATTTTTTAACACAGGATAAAAATAGGGAACCAGTGGTAGGAAAATGACACGACAAACCTAAGTCAACACATATCAGTTATGAACCACCAATGTAAATGGACTCACTTCACCAATTAAATCAAACAGATTGACAGAGTGCATTAAGAAACAAAATCCAACAATATGTTATATACAAGAAATACATTTAACCCATAAAGAAATTCATAGGCTGTAAGTTAAAGGATGGAAAATAATGTTACATGCTCCTGTACCACAGAAAACAGCAGAGATAACAATTCCGTTCACAAACAATCTGTACTTCAATACAAGAATTATCAAATGAGATAAAGATGGTCACTGTATACGGATTACAGGAAAAAATCAAGAGGAAAAGGTAACAGTGATAAATACATATGCACCGAATATGGGAGCACCTAACATATGACACATTTTAAAGTACATGAAAAATCTAGTAACTGATATTACAATATTAACAGGGGACATTAAAACCTTATCTCACAAAGATAGGTCAAGAAGGCAAAAAAATAGTGAAGAGGTCTCAGATCTGAACCAAACTTTGAATAAATGGGCTTAGTAAATATATACAGTGTTCCACCCAACAAAATCTGAATACATATTCCTTTCAGCTACAAACGCGATATTTCCTTTTGATTGATTGATTGATTGACTGATTGATTGATTGATTGAATTATGGCCAGCTCAGTCTACCTTGGGGGTGGGGCTTGCACAGCAGGTAGTGCTGGGGATCAAACCACAGTCCCTGTAGTTTCCTAAACTTTCCTAAGCAGATGCTTTAGATGGCTGAACCATCTTACCAGCCACAACATTTCCTAAGATAGACGAGATACTAGCCCATGGATCATGCTTAAGTATATGTAAGAAAATAGAAATTATCCTACACATATTATCTGAGCACAGTGCAGTCAAACTGGAAAAAAAAACCAACAAAACCCTCATAAACATATGAAATTAAATAAAACCCTCCTCACCAACCAATGGGTCATAGATGAAATTAAATAAGAAATTAAACAATATCTACAATCCAGTGAAGTTTCAAACACAGCTTACTAGAAATTATGCCATGCAATGAAGGCAGATCTCATAGAGAAACTTATAGTGGTGAACTCACACATTAGGAAAACAGGGAGAGCAAATAAATACCTAATGCTGAAAATGAAGCTTCTAGCAAAATGAGAGCAAACCAAGCCCAAAGCCCAAACATGGGAGGAAATCTTGAAAATTAGAAGATAAGTCAATGCAATTGAGACAAAGAAAAAATACAAAAGATTAAGGAATCCAAAAGCTGGTTCTTTGAAAGACTAAATAAAATTGAGTAACCCCTATTCAATCTCTTCCAAAAGAGGGGGAAAAAGCCTCAAATTTAAGCAATACAGAATGAAAAGGAAAAAAATTAATACATATTCTGTGGAAATTCAGAAGTTCTTCAATAGCTATTTTGAGAAGTTTTACTCTCGCGGGATTAAAGACAAAGAAGAAATGAACAGATTCCTAGAAGATACCAATTGCCAAAACTAAATCAAGAACATATAAAAACTCTGAACAACCTGACGTCATCCAATTAATTTGAACATGTCATAAAGAACTTACCAACAAAGAAAATCCCAGATCCTGATGGATTCACAGCTGAATTCTACAAGAAATTTAAAGAAGATATATAATGCTAATACTCCTAAAAATCTTAAATGAAGTGGAAAAGGAAGCAATACTCTTATGTTCATTCCTGGAAGGAGGTATTATGCTGATAAAGAAACTGGAGAAGTATCCAAATAAAAAAAGAAATGCAAGCCAATCTCCTACATGAATATAGAGGCAAAAATCCTCATTAAAATATTAGCAAATACATAGTGTAGCAAATTATCAAGAAGACTACACACCACAACCAGGTAGAATTTATCCCAGGGATACAAGGATGGATCAATTTATGTGAATCTATAAACACATACATTTATACATGTATACATGTATACACTTGTTTTGATTTCTGTCTAGGTTTCCCCATAAAGCCTTCTGTAGTCATGGGGCGGTTTCTCAAATTTGTAATTGATTATTGTGGGAATGAGTGCTGCACCTCCCCTGGGGTAGGTGATTTGCATTTCAATATAAGGAAGGAAGAGAAGTCAGCTGCTTGAGTTGCTATCTTTCCTTTTGCTCTTGCCCACCCCCCCCACCATAAAAGGTCGTTTTCTGCCACATGCCTCTGCCTTGGAGCCAGCACAGTATGGACTGAAACCTCCAGCAATCTGTGAGTTAAATAAACCTTTGCTTCCCTAATTTTGAGTGTCAGGTATTTGTCATAGCAATGAAAGAAGAGTAACTAAGACAACACTATATCAAGAAGCCTGTAGTGGTTGATACATTGTGTCAACTTGGCTGGATGACTCAGTGGCCCGGTTCCCTGTTGGTGGGAGCCCTGCCCTGGGGTACAATTGGTTTCTCCCTGGAGCATGACCAGGGCCTGCCTAGGATATGATTGGCTCCTCCCTAGAGTGGGATCAAGGGCCCATCCTGGGGTATGGTTGGTTCTACCCTAGGGCACAATGGGCCCTTCATCAGAATGACTGAGCACAAAGAGACTTTTTAAAGCGCTGAGGAAGAAGTCAAGACTTCACTTCATTAGAGAAGCTTCAGTCTTCACATTCAGCCTCGACTTTATCATCTGGCTTACAGTGCAGACTCTTTAGTCTCCATCTTGGATCTTTCACCATCTGTTGCAGACTCTTTAACGTCCATTACAGACACTTCAGTCTTCTACCACAGACCCATCAGCCAACAGATCGAGACCTACACGGAGTGCTGCAGTGAAGTCCAGACCTCGGGATTGAATTCTTCAGTCCAGAGCATGCAGACACCCTCTTCACACTTGGTCATCTGACTCTGTGGCTGACTATAGTAAGCCGATCTTATAATTTCTTATAGATTGTATATTTGGTGTTAATATCCATTCCTTATATTATATATGTTCTGTTATTCCAAGTAAAACTCTGATCAATACAAATCCAAAATCAAAAAACCACATGATCACTTCAATAAATACAGAGAAGGCTTTTGGCAAAGTCCAACATTCATTCATGATCAAACCCCTACAGAAAATTGCAATAGATGGTCTATAACTCATCATGATAAAAACTATGACAAACCAATAGCCAACATAATTCTAAATGGAGAAAAGCTGAAAGTTTTTACTTTCAGATCAGGTACAAGGCAAGGATGTCCTCTATCACTATTCCTATTCAATATAGATATCAAATCATTAGCTAGATCCATTAGATAAGAGAGAGAAATAAAAGGAATAAGCATAGGAAAAGAAGAAGTTAAACTATCATTATCTGCAGATGACATGATATCCTAATTGGCAGACCCAAGAAACTCCACCAGGAAGCTTCTCGAATTAATTTAAAATATTCAGTAGCATAGCAGGATATAAAGTCAACACCCCAAAAAATCAATATAGCATTCCTCTACACAGATAGCAAAATCAATGAGAGAGAAATTAGAAAACCAATACCCTTCACAGTAGCAATAGAATCCAAAATAATGAAATAGGAATTAATCTAACAAAGGAAGTAAAGGGGCTATAAAATGAAAATTATAGCTCTCTTTAAAAAGATATCAAAGAGGATTTCAGAAAATGGAGAGTTGGGGACATAGGTCAACAGCATAAGCACTGACCTGGCAATCACAAGGTCCTGAGTTAAATCCCCAGCACCACAAAATAAAGAAAGAAAAAGGAAAGAAAAGAAGGACAGAAGAAATAAAAAAGAAGGAGGGAGAAGAGATAAAAGAAAAGGAAGAAAAGAAAATAGAAAGACATTACTTGCTCTTGATAGAAAGAAGCAACATTGTAAAAATATCCTTGCTTCTAAAAGTGTTGTGTACTTTTAATTTGATCTATCAAAACATCATCTAGCTATCTCACAGATCTAGAGAAAAAATTATTTTTTTAAATTTCATTAATTTTAATAAGAAAGAAATAACAATGAGAGTTTTAAAACACATTAGCAGGACAGCCACAATAATTAATATATTGCACAGTATTATCTCCACAATGCTTGTTTAAAGTACAAGATGTAGCCATGATAACTTTTCTAAACATTATTTATACAAATATTTCTTTTCATTGAGCTAAGAGAAAGCAGTTGTATATATAGTCCAATAGTCAATAATAGTAGTTGTTTACCAGCAGAATTGGCAATGTTGGGAGCTGTTGGCTTGAACATTTTATAGCTCAGCATATTAATATGGCTTTACTTTGTATACCTCATGGTTAAATTTTTCTACTGAGTGGTTAAGACCAAGTTAAAACAAGACCTATATAACAAAAATATGCTGTAGGATTTACCCTGAACTCATGTACAGCATTTTGCAGAACTTTTGTCAGTGTCAGCCGTCTGGTTGAGTCACAGCCATTGCTTGACTGATTTGCTCGCTGTGAAAGCCTGAGACAATATTTTCTGTGTAAAGGAAGCATTCTTAAAATTTATTTGCATCAAGAAAATATCTAGAAGAGCAAAGGCAATCCTGTGCAACAAAAGCAAGACAGGAGCCATTATAATCCCTGGCTTGAAATTGTACTACAAAGCTACTGTGATAAAATCAGTGTGGTACTGGAAAGAGCAAACAAACAAGCAAACAAAAAACAGACTCGGGGATCAACGGAACATATTAGAAGATGCAAATATAACTACAAAGGCACTTATCCATTTTATATTTGACAAGGAGGCCAAACATGTTCAGTGGAACAATGATATCTTGTTTAATAAATGGTGCTGGAAAAAATGGCTTTCCACATGCTGAAAACTAAAACTGAACCTGAATCTATTACCATGCACTAAACTAAAGTCAAAATTTATTAAGGATCTAAATATTAAAGCAGAAACACTAAATCTCCAGGAAGAGAAAGTAGGTGGAAATCTTGAAGACATAGGAATAGGCAGACAAAACCCAAACTTAATGGAGAACACAGCAAAGTATCAACAACTGGGACCTCCTATTATTGAAAAATTTCTACATGCTAAGGGGCTGGGAAGATAGCTCCGTGACAGAAGTGCCTGCCTGGCAAATTCAAGGTAATGAGTTCAAAGCCTGGAGGCAAAATAAATAAATAAATTAATCAATTAAATTAATTTAAACAACAACAACAATAATAAACAATAAAATAAATTCACTTTTTTTAAAAAAAACGAAAAAAAAGAAAAGGCAAGGAAAGAGAGAGAAAAAAACAGACAGACAGACAGACAGACAGACAGACAGAAATGCTTGCCTTGCATCAGCTTCTAGATACTGGCCTTCTTAGTAACTGACTACCACACTCAGACCAAAACAACACTGGATGCAAAATGATACGAGTAAGTAAAAGTTCAGTTATAACACTGAGCTTTTGAAAATCCATCCTGAAGCTGTATTACGTTTCTCAAATGCTCTTTAAAAATGTGAGACCAATGTATATTGCTGCTACTTAAGCCAAGATAGTTCTTATCACCTTTTCCTCCAAGATTCTTGTTTTGCTGTGTGTTTTGCTCAACTTTTAGTAATGTTGACACTAGCAGATTATTGAAACAATCATTGTGTGTGTGCTTGTTTGTGTGTACGTGCTTGTGTGTGTGTGTGTGTGTGTGTGTGTATGTTTCTGATTGTTGTTAGAGAGATTTGTGGCTATTCAACATAACAGCAAGGAGATGATAAATATCAGACCTAAGTTTCAGCGTCCACCTGTAAAGATGTACTATGCTAAACCTGCATTTTCTTGATTAGAAAATGAGAGAAAATATGGTCTCATTCATTTGTACCACTGAAATATGTAGGGAGGGTTAAACATTGTTTATAAATCGATAAACATTATCAACAGATAATATTTAACTCTGTCAAGGCCTTGACTGTAATAACAACAAAAAATCTAATCCAGTGTATGCTGACAGAGGATACAGTATTTTTTTTCTCTACAGATGTGGCTCCCGGATGACTTTGGAATGTAAGTTTGAGTTTATGTTCTACACTGCTAATAGGACATCCTTCATGCATGAAAGCCCACAGAGTATTGCTAGGATCATGTGTGCATACTCTCTCTCATATTTTTTATTTTTTAATTCCTGCTAAAAGTTCAGAATCAATTTTGGTTTTTAAGACTTGGAGAAATGTATGAGAGTTAAGATTTTCCTGAGTCCTGTCTCCAGGCTATTTAAATTTCATAATAGCTTCTCTCCCTAAGATCTTAAGTATCCTTTCTGATGATATATCTTGATAGGTGGATCTACCACATGCAATACATCCATGTAACCAACTATTGTCAGTGGGATTATTATATTTGCCCAACTACCAGCCTATTTTAGTTCGACAAACATATGAAATTTTACTTTGTAAATCATAACACATAACCAGTTATATGAAATACAAGGATTAATTTACAAAAAGTCCAAGCTCAAACTTTAGTCTTACCTAAAAGAAAAAAAATCAAATGTGAACAGATATTATGTTTTAAAAATTCAACCAACCACATAGAAATGACACATGTATGCTTAAAGAACTAGTCATAATAAAATAATCAAGGTGAATTTACAGATAACTTGAAAATGAAATAAACATTGGATTCTGACTTGTAATATTTTTTCTCTGCCTTTAAAGAGCTTAATAGCCAAACTTCTGAAAAAATGCATTAGTTTTTAAAATTTAAAGTTGGGTTAGATCCCTGGTACCACATGCTACACCAGCCCCACCCCAGGATGTGGTGAGCCACTCACTGAGACCCAGTATGGAGGTCCACACCTTTAATACCAGTGCTGGGGAGGCTAAGAACAGGAGGATGACTAAGAGTCTGAGTTACATAGTGAGACCCTGTACAAAAGAAATTTTAAAAAATTATAACCGTGTTACATGTTTCAACTAGCATGCATTTTTACTTCATGCCAGTAAATTCATGGTTTTACTTAAAATAAGCACAAATGACATAATGTTTAGACTACATTGTTAAAACCAATTGTCTATTTAGTGTCTAGCCCCATATTACTGTCATGGATATTGACAATAATGATATAGTATGCAGTGAAGTCTATTTTTAATCTCTTCCCATTAATGTATAATAACACAAATGTGTTATTAGAAATGTGTATTAGAAATGCATCAATTACAATATAATGCTGAAGCAAGAATCAATTCTGGTAATAGGAAATCAGTAAGCAACTCACATACTTGCCAATCCTGATTCTGAATTTCTCTACTATGTGCTCATGTAAGAGAGAGCAAGCCAGATACCAACTGGGAAAAACTTCAGATTTTCCCCTGGGCATTCAAATCGTGACTTCTGCTAGGAAGCTGTGATAATACCAATGTTCCACAAGATTAGAACATGAATTCTTAGGAGCCTTAAACCTCTGTACACTCACTGAAGGGGGCTCTTAACAGGCAGCCACTTTTGTTTCAAAAATAACCAGGGAAATTTGTCGATTGTATACTCCTCCCACAAGGGCTTATTGAAAAGTGCTCAAAGGTGTTTTCCAGAAATATAAATGAAATATATAAATAAGGAGAAGTCTAACTTCTATCCTGTATTAATTCAAGTACTTAACTCTACCCCCTCAAATGCAAAAGCATGTGGTTCTAGAATCTGAAACCAGCGAGTTCTGATGAAAATGACAGCTTTGCCACAAAAAGAGCGCAATGAGCAGCCAGCAGGGCTGACTTGCCACATTTTGCAGCAGTAAGGACAAACAACTCATTAGAGTCCTGAGGTCACTCTCTCTACCTGTGGCCCACGGCCATCTTATTCCTGTCCCTGCAGCTTCTCAGGGGAGCTCCTCCAGAGCAAACAAGATGAAGAAAAATCTGTAAGGCAGTAGTTAACAACAGGGAAACAGAAATGGAGATAGGAGCAGTTTCGAATGCAATGGAAAGAACACAGAATGCCACCATTTCCAGACAGATAATTTCATGAGTCAGGGTTACTGTAAGTAAAGTTCAACGTTTTAATTGTGAAATGGCAGTGTCTACCTACCAGTGAAGACAATGAACCAATTTTGAAGACAATGACATGTTAATTACTGCTGAAGGTTGCTATGGTTGGATTATAGTTTGACGGTATCCATTAAAGGCTCATGCGGTAGAGTAGAAATCCTACTGCTGAGATATTAAGAGCAGAGCATTTCAATCTGACTGTGATATGGAGATATGGGGCTTTTGCTGGTGAGGAAGATTAGCCCTCCTGGTGGCATTATGGGAAGAGGATGCTTCCTGTATCTTCTCACCTCAGCTGTTAGAAGGTCATCGCTAGATGTAGCCTCCTAACCTTGGAACTTCAGAGTTGTGAACCTAAGTATTTTTGCTAAAACTGCTCCTGTACTGTAGCAGCATTTTTTTTTTTTTGCCACA
>PVJA010043911.1:0-16475 GCA_004027025.1 Myocastor coypus | reverse complement strand
AAAAAAAGTAATGTGGATTTAGAAAGGTTAATGTTTAATTGTTTGATCAATCTTATATACCTATATGTATTAATCTAAACTGATCTGATGATGAAAATATGTAATATAACCATTGTTAAATTTAAACAATGAAAAAATTGAAAGACAAAAAAGGGAGTTCTTTTAGGTTGGCTATATTTAGCATCTCCAATTAAGCTACTCTTAACTCTAATGATGCAAAGCTCAAGTACCTATGTTATAGAGTAATAGTATCACTAAGCTTCTCTTCTGGAGGGTTAAGAACTTAAGTTTGCAGATAAAAAAAAAAAGTACAAGAAGGACTAGAAAGGTTGCCAATATATTGGCTCTAGCCCTTCATGGTCAGTGAGAACTCTGGACATAACAGAACCTGTACTGTAACATCCTATACTCAGTGGTGTCCCAAATTTTCTGTTCAAGGATATTATGGAGCCACAGAGGAAAGGGACTGACAATGTATAGTGTGCCTAAGGAGAGTCACCTAGAGAGAAAACATTCTCTTAGGCTTTCACAGAGAGCAAACTGGTCAAGCAATGGCGGTGACTCATCCAGATGGCTGACACTGACAAAAGTTCTACAAAACACTGTACATGGTTTGAAAGTTAACCCTTAGAGCATTTGACTGACCTTGTCATTTACAAAAGTTACATGTTTTGTTATATAGGTCTTGCTTTAACTTGGCCTTAACCACTCAGCGGAAAAGTTTAACCATGAGGCATAAAAAGTAAAGCCAGGGAAGTATGCTGAGCTGTGAAAGGCTCAAGTCAACAGCTTCTTACATTGCCAATTCTGCCAATAACCCACTACTGTTATGGAATATTGGACTATACATACAACTACTTTCTCTTATTTCAATGAGAAGAAATATTTATACCAATAGTGTTTAGAAAAGTTATCATGTCTACATCTTGTATTCAGAGCAACTACTATGAAGACAACAATGTGCATTGTATCAGTGATTGTGGCTGTCCTACTAGCATGTTGTGAAACTGTCTCATTGCTATTTCTTATTAAAAGTAGTAATAATAAAAAAAGATAGCCATAGTCATTGTCTTGGGTTGCACATGTTGTAGGTCAGGTCCCTAGAAATAGAAGCTGAGATAAAATGTCAAGTCAAATATTTCACTAAGTCAATAATTCCAGGAGAATATGTGAAGAGAATAGGGGACTAGAGCAGGGAGCATGGGTGTACAGGCAATATCCTGAATCATTCTTACAGTCATATGAGCTGGGCAATTCTACTCATACTGTTTGGCCATTGGCCACACCCACCTTCATGAAGATTTAAATCTGAAGATCCTTTCTTCTTAAGCTGAAGCATTCCAGTAATTGGTCCTTTCTCTAAGGGAGACTGGAAGTGTCATCTATTGGTCTTGAGCACAGAGACATCTGGAGACAAGTGGGTGTCCATGGAAACTCATCAGGTACCATGATTTGCACATCCTCCTTGATTAACCCACACTACAGTATAGTGAGATAGGCACAACTATAGGGGAAAAAAGTTTTTGAGAGATTAAGTAAAGTTGCCTAAGATTCCATCACTAGTAAGTACAGATTTGATATTTGACCTTGGGTTTCTCTGATTCCAAAATCCATGTCCTTTCTTCTGAAGCCCACATTACCTCTCTGTAGGTAGTTTCTGCTAACCAGTAATGCCAACCCTCAGTCAAATGGGGTACACCTACTGTGTAGCCCATGTTCTATTTGATATCATAGATTTAAAAATGAACAGGATTTCATGCTATCCCTGAGAGACTATTCTCTCACAGGACATAGAACTAAATAACATAATGTGAAAAAAGCTAATATGAAAAGTAAATTCATGATTTTTTCAAAATAATAGATGAAGGAATAACTATTATTGCTGAGGAGTAGATATGAAGGAGAAAGGTTTTAAGGAGAAATGGTGATATGAGTCAATCTTTTATAAGTTAGAAGGATCCACGTCAAATGATCATCTTTTAGAACTTTCTAGGAAAACACTTAAAATAGGGATGAAGAAGGGTAACCCAAATTTGGGTAATTATGCCCCTTTTACACAGATCATAAACTACTGGACTCCAAACTTTCTCTTTCTTCTTTCCTTCCTTCCTTCCTTTCTTTCTTTCTTTCTTTCTTTCTTTCTTTCTTTCTTTCTTTCTTTCTTTCTGTCACTCTCTCTTTCTTTTTTTCTTTTTCTTTCTTTCTTTTGGCCAGCTTAGCTTGCTCTGGGGTTGAGACTAGTGCCAGGGATTGAACCATGATCCCTGGGGTTGCCTGAGCAGGTACTTTAGACCACTGAGCCATCTCACTGGCCCCTGGACTCCAAACTTTCTTAAACTTTCTTCTTAACTCATTATCAGCACTCAGCAAGTTGTTTGTTTGTTTGTTTATTTATATTTAGTACAGAGTCTATAGGGTTTCACTATGTAGATCAGAGATTGAACTCATAGTGATTCTCTTGTTTTCAGCCTCCCAAGTGCTGTGATTATAGGTATGCACCACCACACTCAGTCTCAATCCCATATCAGTATAACCTGGGGGTGATGCTGGGGTAGCACACAGGGATTGAACCCCAGCCACTGCGCAGCAAGCAGTTTTTTTTAAACCTCTCCTTGTCATAGGCTTACATGTCTATTCCCACTCATGATGGTGGCCTTTCTGATAGGGACTTGTAGGAGTGATAAAGACAATGTCTAAAACAAAGGAACAGGTGATTTAATCAAATTAGGCCCAAGATGAGGGTCAGGATCACAGCAATAATGCAGCAGAAAGCCAAGATTAAGTGGAACTGGTGCTGAGCAAAGGAAAAGTGAAGTGACAAAGAGGAGGACACAACAAAATAGCCCTTCAGGGCCCTCTTTTTCTTGAAGACCCATATTTGACATTGTCTTTGTGGACATCTCTAGGTCATACACAGCAGCTTATCTCTTTCTTCAATCAATTGGACCATCGGGCAATTCTCGGGCCAATCCTTTCTTTAATCAACACCTACCAAAGGGAAATAGGATCTGTTATCACAGCTTAGAATTCATCAAATTTCTATTGTGTTCAAGACTATTTTCTGGGGTTTTGAGAATGGGGAGCAGGTCTCAGCTTGCTAGAATTTCTAGAAGTCCTTGTAATAAGTTCAGTGACAGAGAGGAAGGGACTCTGCGGCGTGGCAGACAAGGTGAAGAAAAGCAGAGTTACAAGGATGAAAGGGATAGGAAGGAAAGCTTCCTTTCTTTCTCTTAGCTATAGGAAGTGTCATGCTGAAGTGACATGACAAACGCTGAGTTTTAAAGAATTTTAACTTGAAGTTTTTACTGGAAATCGATGTCTGAGAGTCGCCATTTCCTTCAGTGGTGGGTGCACAGATCCACAGCACACTCTCTTCAGCAAAGGGAGGGTGTGGCACATGGGTGCGAGTACGGTTAGATTTATAACTGCTTGTGTGGCATGCATTTCACCATCTTTACCAAGACAGTTAAAGCTTGCACCATGGAAAAATGATGAACAAGTTACTGACTGATGATTTAGCCATGGAATCCGTGCTGTTCAGTCTAAAATTAAGTGTGAGGGTTAAAGATACTTTTGGCTTTATAAAAAGCCTTGAGATCTAGCTTCTTGGTGAATTTAAAATTAACATATACAGAACCTCATTGAAGTACTTAAATATTGCTAGCTTTTGGCATACACATACAAGACAATAAAACTAAATCTTAGTTTTGTTCTTTCCCACTAAGCACTTTAGAATTAAATGGCATAAGTATACCCAGATAGAGTTAAGATTTAAGACATTCTTGTACAGTGGAAAGTATTGATCATAACTCACGAACACTGATTGCCATTTATGTTGTCTGGAGGATTTGTAAATTTATTTCAACATCACTTTGGAATTATGAAGTCAAACTTAAATGATTCATGATGGTTTACACACTTGTGTTGAGCATATTGTGGTCCATCATCTGACTCGGCCTCCGAGCTGAGCACTCTGCCCTGCTGAACACAGGTGTGGCCATGTGCCTTGCCAGGGCTTTCTCTGTGAGTCACGCATGTCACTTGCAGGCAGAAGCTGGCAGGTGGTCTGCACATTTGTTTGTTTGTTTGTGTTTAGTCTCTGCTGTAAATCTCATCAGTGTTCCACATGAGAATTATTCATGTGGAGGAAAGAATGTGGTAGATCTGTGATAGCTGTCTCATTTACTCCTTGACCATTTCTGGGACAAATAACTGACATCCAAAATGAATGAAGGAAAGTCTTATTTAGCTCATGGTTACTGGAAGTTTCAGCTGGCTCCAAGGCTGAGTGGAAGAGGGCAGAGAGCATCCAGCTCATGGCAGTGGGACATGGCAACAAATGACAACAGAGGCAACCAATGAACCAGGGCAACAAAGAGCTACAGAGAAAGGGTGTGTTTCTCTGTCTCTCTTATATTACATTCAGGCTTTCTGCTTTAGAATATCCACCTCAGACCACACGCATCATCCCAGCAATACTAAGATCCATAATCCTAGCAGTATCAAGGCACATAATCCCAGTGGATTACGAGTTAGTCTCAAACTCTAGAAGTCCCCTCCTCATGACTGCATAGGCTTTGCAGGGATAACTAGACATAAAGCATAACAATAGCCAAGCAATGTGAACAAGAAATAAGGTCTTGTGGGACTTTCAGATAATTTATTATTACAGCATAAAGGCCTATCTTGGTTAACACAGACATGAAAAAATGCAAAAGCATATACCACACCACATGGCAATTGGAAACCTTTTAATCCCTGTAGTTAAAAAAAATTGTTTCTGCCATGGGATATTCCTGGATCTACTTCTTGATTTAAGGTGCTTTCATTTATATCCTCTGTCCTTTTTGCTTCATAGGGGTCTAATCTTCATGTGGTCTCTCATATGCCTTGACATAAATGTTATGGGATACTAGCATAACATTTGCATGGTTATAACTCCCAGTTAATGTTAAACAGGATCTTTTCCAGCCATTCTTACAGCTCCCATTTAGTTCTAGCTGCATTGTTACAAAATTTTCTGCATTAGTTTTTGTTTTGTTCTCTTGTCTCCAAAGACTATAAACTGGGTGGTCTCAACCAAACACTTAATTCTCCAGGCATATTTTTGCCTTTATCTGTGTGCTGGTATATCTTCTATCTTCTGTATTTTCTGTATTTTACTGCACAAAGCTATAAGGCTGACGTAGGGAATCAGCCTTATTTACTGGATTGGAAGAAATATTTCTAGGTTACATTTGCAGTGGTGAGAAGTGTAGGAGTCACGTCACAACTGGACATGGGGAGAAAAATAAGTGAATCTGGTATAAATGAACAGTACTTTAGGTTTTAATTTTAACCAATAAATTGGGGAGAGAAATGTGATTGAACACACACACACACACACACACACACACATATGCCTGGAAGTACTGCTTAGTTAAGGACGACACTTATGAATTCTAAATAGTTGCTGTTGTTGGTAAAGAAAGTCTGTCCAGGCAGAGCAGGGTGAAAATGGGAAAATGAGTTTCCAGATAAACTCTCTCACAGCGCTAGCCTCTCAGTACTCTGACTATGTCACCTTCTCGTGTTTACTGTCTGACAGGTTGCACTTATAATATTGAATAGGTCAAATAGAAACACTTCTAAAGTCATTTAAAGGCGTCATAGTCCTTTAGCAAGTAGCAAAGCAGCTCCCACTTCAGATTTCTCTATCGTCAACTTTGGCTTTCCTTCAAAGTTTAAAGCTTTATTAAGATTTTGTAAAATGGATGCCCCCCATTTCTGTAAAGCATCAGCTTGGAGAAGAGTGTTTTCAAAGAGTCTTCAGAGTTTTGAATCCACTTCTCTTGCTTCATTTCACAAGCATGTGTGGGAAGGCTAGGATGAGTGCCTGCGGGAGAATCTTTACTAGACTGACTTTTGCTTAAGTGTTGAATGGTGTGGATTGAGAATATTATTATTCCCTAAAAATGTACCCTAGAAAGCATGAAAAGCAGGCGTAATATTCAGGTTTTTATGCTAATTAGAGGCATCTGCTTCCCAGGTGTGAGGTGTTTATCTATGAAAAGGAGGAGACAGTGAAGCAGAGAGTTAGCAACCTATGGAACTCGGGATCCAGTAATGACTGAGTGGATTTGGGAAGAAGAACGAGCTAAGGGAGATAAAATAGGGTATTGTGGTGAGATACCAGGTGCTTGGAGAGCAGCTCTGGCTTCCTTCTGTATATGAGGCTGGAAATATAAATGCGCCCTGCGCTGCCTGATTTTTTTATTCAAATTTTTTTTCTTCTTCTCCATTTCCAACCACTTCTTTTTTTTTTTTTCTTTTTTGGTCTGGGCCTGTATAACAGCGTTTTCTTTGAAAAATGTGCTTTTCTTTGCGATTTATGAGCCCCAGGAGGGCTGATGAATCTATGCACTTACGTGTGCCTTGCTAAGTCTATCTCTTTATTATTCATATTTAGTACTTACAAGGAACCTTGAAAACAGGAAGTACAGGTCTCATGCTTTTTCTCCCCCAAAGTGAAGCAGGCTGAAATGGCTTTGTCCGACATACAGCAAAATAGAACCTGATTTTGGAAAGAGAGCTGAAACACCTGAATATTTCCTCAGGTTTTTCCTAAGTGTTTTGTCCTAATGTCAGAAAACATAATACAGAGGTGACAGCATGTGATTTGGAATCTAGAAACATAGGTTTCAGTCCTTGTTCTGATTCTTCCTAGATTCGTGATTTTAGGACTTCCAGTTAGTTTTCCCAGTTCTTAATTTCTTTATCTGCAGAATTAAGATTTGTTAAGGTTACCCTTAAGATTTCTACCATGTCAGTGGTATTATTATAATACTCATGATTCAGAAACTTTTTTTGGAGGTATTGCCTATATAGGACACTAAAGATAAGCCAGATATAAGCTATTATGTCCTCCAATAGCCCACAATGGGAGAGTACAACAAAAGGTAAATGTCCTGGATACCGCGTTACTATGGAAGAAAGCTGATTAATGCTATCCAGATGTGTTACGGAAGATCTATCCACAAAGATGATGCTGGAGGCAGATGTTGAAGGTTAAGAGTCTCCATGATATAAAAAAGCCCTTTTGGCATTATTTTTCAGTTCAGCATTCTTCCCTTTGATGTTTCTTAGTCTTCAAGACCTTGCCATTTTCTCCCCTGTAATATAGAGTACATATAAGTGCATGCATATTAGGCGGAGCCCCTCATTGTCATCCAGATTTCGTCATACTGAAGGGTGCTTCTAACTTTCGCCTGCTGTAACCTTTACCTTAGCCTTCACCTCCTGAAGCTATCGCTTTTGCTTACCAGTCCCATCTTTCCTCTCCTTTATTTGCCCAAACAGAACTAAAACAAGGCTAGTGGACAGCAACACCTTTTACTGAAGGTCTGAGGATAGCAGGGGATAATTATAGCCGAGATGGATACTAACTTTAGAGTCATTCTCTTCATAGAAAAGTTGATCACAGGGGATATGATCTATAGAACTCTGATTTTCATTTTCCTGAGAATCTTTCTTATAAGTTTCCAGCTTTCTAGTAGTTGGTTAGAAGAGGAACTCAACTTCTATTCTCATTTTCACCTCGCTCTGCCTGGACAGACTTTCTTTATGAAAACCAACTATTTAATGTGGTTCTTAACTAAGTAGTAGTTCCAGTTGTGTGTGTGCTGAATCACATTTCTCTCCCCAGTTAACTGGTTAAAATTAAGATCTAAAGTACTGTTCACTTATACAAGATTCACTTATTTTTCTGTCCTCTTAAACTGTTGCAAAGAGCAAATTTATAACTACTTTAGCAACCCCATTCCACCAATCTGGAAAAACTTAGGACTGTTTCTGTCTTATTACTTCATTGACTTTACCTATATTTCCAGGATGGCACAAGAACTCCAACTGTTACACCTACATTTGAAGATGAAAGAATGAAAGATAAAGGAGGCAATGAGTAAGAAGTAAAGGCTTTTCTCTTACAGAAGGTTTACAGAGAATATAAAACTATAGACTGGAATTAGGCACTCATCTTGCTTTAGCCAGAATTCAGCCCATGGCCACATGAGCCAATGCCATTACAAAAGTAGCTGTGGAATGAAACTCTTATTCTAGCCATCACCAAACTAAAGCACAAATCTTCTACTGATATAAAAAGAAGAGGAATGATGTTCAGGAGCGTTCATATATTCTAGTCACATTTCCTTTTCTGTGCTTGAGAAGCAGAAACTGAAGGCTCTAGGCAGCTGTTAGGTTGTCTTCAGTGACTGTGTAATCCTGTCACTGTGACCCTTTTCAAATCCTTCAAGGTTTCCCCTGATTCCTCTTGGAAGTTGGGTTTCAAATGTAGGCCAGGGATGTGAGGTGGTTTTGGTTGTGACATGTCACCATGTTATGATCGCCAGGGTTGATTTGGCTGATCTGATTGGTTAAGTGGGTGCTTCCCTTCCTCCCTTATGGCTCCGTATGTGTCTATCCTGAAGCTGTGTATTTGGCCCAAGAAGATGATCACCCTGGATAGAGGAGGATTGTTTCCTTGGTCAAGGGAGTAGGAGTAGCTCTGCTCCCCTGCTACAACTGCCA
The DNA here is from genome assembly GCA_004027025.1 of Myocastor coypus. Lineage (NCBI taxonomy): Eukaryota > Metazoa > Chordata > Mammalia > Rodentia > Myocastoridae > Myocastor > Myocastor coypus. The sequence goes on along the minus strand of PVJA010043911.1, from coordinate 7,910 downwards.
AACAAGCTCTCAAATATAAACCTAGATTTTAAAAAAGCACCCACAAAATTCTTAATCAGTTACCAAATAGAATCCCTTTCTGTTACCATATTTGGGATTAGAGTCTAATTTCACAAGGAACTGAAATGACCAGCTGTTTGTCATTTTGACAGCACAATTTTTTCTTCTGTTGTTATTTTGTTGTATGGTTCTAATAATCTGCTTGAAGTCTTTTTCTTGTGTTCTCTTTTTAAATTTAATTTTGTACTATTTCCCTTCAAGCCCTTTTCAAGGAGAGCATTAAATCTGATCAGAAGCTAAATTTTAAGGGATCCAACTGAATATAGTAACAGCATCAATAAGGCTATTCCGTGAGACTTGTTGGATAGTTTTGTATCTGCTTCGATAGATATGATTTATTTACTATGTTACACTGAGTTATCACTGAGGAGATACATTTTTAATGTACACACTGTGTGCTTGAACTGAGCACAGTACCTGAAAGCACCTGGAAATTAAGGAGTCAAGGAGGTGGCTCCTAATCTTACAGAATATACTTTGTAGCATATGAGCTATGAAAACAAGTAAAAATTTATTACTTCTCTTAACAGAAGCTCCAACCATTTTGTTGGAAAAACAAAAGGATTCTCAGTGAGAATTTGGGATAGAGGTTCGTTTAGGGAGAAGTTCCTAGCATTGGCTGTTCTGATTGGTGAACACTGAAGAAAGCTGGAAGGATGTGGAGAAGCCAATCCCATCTAGAACTTCCAAAGAGCAGTCCAGGGAGAGGGAGTAGCAGATGCACAAGCCTAGACTGGGGAACGGTGAAGGTGCAAAAGAGAGGACAGTGTTGTGGATGGTGTGCTGAGACCGTCCATTGGTCCTGCTGTCATGCTTGCTTTTAAAATGAAAAGTTGTTCTAACTGGACAGATAAGGACACCTTGAATATCATATAGATTTTTGCATTTTTCATATGTGTGATTTTTATTTGAAAGAGACAATAGAATAGGTGAGTGTGGAAAACTGTACCCAGCCAAGCTAAACAAGTGGGAGAACACCACATTCAAGCATGCATTCTCTACTGCCTACCTCATGGACCTGGTCTGCGAGTCACACCCATCTGGCCATTCTTGGTTATAGTTCTCCTTCTGATTTCGAGTAACCTTCTTTTTCCCTTTTATTTTTTATTTTATTTTATTTATTTATTTATTTTGTCTTTTTGAGACAGGGTCTCACTGTGCAGTTCAGGCTGGCCTTGAGCTCACTTTTGTAGCCCAGGCTAGTCTTGAACTCACACTGATCCTCCTGCCTCAGCCTCCCGAGTGCTGGGATTACAGGCGTGCGCCTTTTCCCCTTTTAATAATCTGCCAACTACAACTCTTGGAGATTTTGGTCTCTTCAAGGCCATACTTCAAGATTTTCTAAGCTTAAGTATAGTGTTTACTGTATCTTCATATTTCTGAACCATTTAAATAGTGTGAAACTGCAAATGTCTACAAGGGGCTCCTATCGACTTACAATAGGCTGCTCATGAAGATTTTGAGCATTGTTCTATTAGCCCAATTCTTCCCATTAGCTTTGTGATTTTTACATCATGATGCTGCACAGCACAATGGTGTTGTGTGTTACATCATAGCACAACTGGCCAGAGGTACCAGGGAGGGTTACATGTAGGTGGGGATCAGATCCTCAGATGTAGCCTGATACTCTAAAAACATGTGTTATCTTTCTAGCTATGATGTGAAGCTCTCAAAAGATTTTAAGCAAGGAAACAGCATGATCTGATCTGATCTGATCGGATCTGATCTGATCTGATGGTGATACACTTTGTAGGAAGAGCTATAAGCTCTTGGAAGCAGTAAGTCTAATTGAAAATTACTGTAATGGCATAGGTGAAAGAGTATATTGACTTAGATTAGGGTGACCAAACCCAGAATGGAGTGTGTAGAATTAAGCTACCACTTGGCTTCCTGGATGATCTTCAGATCTTGCTTCTGGGAATTGCATGAATTTTAGTCGGAGCATTGCTGGATCAAAACTTTGCAATCTCTAGTGAATGTGGCCCCACCCTTGGCACTGCACATTTACGAGGAAATCTAGGTCATTCTGTTGCCTTTCTGCTCTAATTTTACCATGCAATACAAGATCACTTTTAAGAAATGGGAATACCCTTCAAGGCATCTTTTGTAATAAAAAATGCTGATTTATTTTCACTAATTTCTCTGCCTTTCTTTTAAGATACACTTAGGATTAATAAAATAAATTACAAGATACAATGACTTGAATCCTGGGATGCTTAAGGAATTAACTGAAACAAAACCCTCTGAAAGCTCTAAGATGCTTGCTGAGGGGCCCGTGATACCAGATGTATCAAGCAGGCAACATAACGTTTGTATCTAGAAGTGTGAGAATAATAGGAGGATTAATTTTCGAAGTCTGAGAGGGATTACAGGGTAGTAAGGGAAAATCAAAATGACTCTTAAAAGAACTAATCTTGTCAAACTAATCTAACTTTTTTCTACAGCAGCGTGAAAGTTATAATTTGGCTTGGTGCATATTGTGCTTTTGATTAGGCATTTGAATGGCATTTTCCTCGAAAGTCTGAGTAAAGTGATTTTGAACATTTTCTCCCTTGTGGGTAACTGCATGGGAGGGAGGCCTAGCCTCACGTAGTTACTGATGAGTGCAATCCCCAGGTGGGAGGGATTGGTCCTGAATACACAGGTAGAACGCATGAGGGACAACCACATGAGGGATCCACAGCATAAGAGCAGGCAGGCCAGCCCGAGTTATGACCATCTACATCCGCTGAATATCATTAAGTTAATGAGGCCTAGGGGTGGAGGTCATGCCCAGATCCTGCAGTGTACAGCTCACTCCGCTTGCTTTATTGAGTGTTGAAGTCTGGGCCTAAACTGTTAGGATCACAAGGCGTAGGAAGTCAGGGCTGAAGACTCAGTATCCCTTGGTCAATGATCCTCTTTCTGAAGAAACAGAAAACATGCCCCATAGAGTGAGATGCATAAGCACAGGTTAGAATTTGGGATGATATTGAAAAACCTGTAAAATATCTGTCTTGGTTACTTTTCTCTCGTTGCTGGGACAAAACACCCAACACCCAAAACTTAAGGAAGGACAGTGTTGTTTAGCTCACTGTTTATGGAGGTTTCAGTCCATAATCATCTGGATCCAAGCCAAGGTGGCACATAGCAGATGGTAGCAATTCATGGAGGCAGAAAATGGCAAACCAGCAAGAGCTACAAGGAGGCAGCAGCAGCAGCAGCAGCAGCAGCAGCAGCAGAAAGCAAGCCTCCCTCCCTTCCCTATATCACATTCAGGCTATCCACCCCAGGGCAGATGTAGTATTCACAACTCATAATCCCAGCAACCGATCAGGAATTAACCATAAACTCTAGCAGCCTGCCCCAATGACTACATGAGGCTTTGGGGGACAACTGGACACAGACTGTAACAATATCTCTGTTTGTTCTGGCTACTGTAAGAAACTACCTTCTATTGTACAATTTATAAATGACAGACATTTATTGCTTTCAATTCTGGAGGGCCAGAAGTCCAAAATCAGGGTGCTGGCAGATTTGGCACCTGGTAAAGGAGAGTGGATAGGTAGCAGCTGGCATGTGTCCTTCCCTGGCAGAAGACATGGTGGTTCTCTGGTGCCTCTTTGGTAGGGGAACTGGTCCCACTTGTGAAGATAGAGCCCTCAGGGCCTATTTACTTCTGGAAGGTCCTACCTTCCAATACCATCAGCTCAGTGTGTGGATTTTAGGGAGACACAAACAAGTCAGACTTGAGCACAAGGTAAACTTTACCTCAAATATACTTGAAATCAATAATCACTAACAAAGATACATGGAAGCACAAATTTTCATAATCAAGAAGTCACTTGTGATTAAATTAACCAACTATATGCAATAAATGAAAGAACAAAAGAGTTTTAGCAGTTTGTACTGCAAAACAGGTCAAAGGAGGAAAAATACTCCTTTTTTCCCTTCTTAACTTCATCTTTTTCACGGGTTCAGTTTAAATGTGTATTTATAATTAAAATACATGATTTATATCATCCTTAGTAATAATATATAACTGTAAGATAGACACATTCATAAAAAGTAAAAGCTTTTTGAGGAAACAAATATGTAATTATGGCTACAATTATTATTTATTTGGTACAGGGTCTATAGGGTCTCACTATGCAGATCATATATAGGACTCACAATACTGCTTTCAGCCTCCTAAGTGCTGGGATTACAGGTGTGTGCCACTACACCCAGTCTCAATCACAGTCTCGGTGCACCTCGGAGGGGGGGTGCTGGTGCATCATGCCTGGGATTGAACCCCTGGTCGCTGTGCTCTGCCTAAGCAGCTGAGCTATCTGGCCAGCCTGGTAATAGCTACAATTGATTGAACATATTAGGTACTTGTTCCTATTTCACTTGTGTCATACTTATTATTTACATTGACCTTTTTTCTTAATATATTTGGCTGTTACAGGGTCTTACTATACAGCTCAGACTAGTAGTGATCCTCCTGCTTTCAGCCACCCCAGCGCTGGGATTGCAGCCATTTGTCACTATGCCCAGACTCTGTGGCTGGCTCAGCTCAGCCTGGGGGAGGTGCTTGCATGGCATGTGGTGCTGGGATGGAAGAGCTTGCCTAAGCTTGCCTAATCAGGGGCTTTAGTCCACTGAGCTATCTCGCTGGCCCCTATTGTCTATTGTAATCTGGATCCCTTTGAGCTAGTGACAGAATCCCTGAAGCTCAAAGAGTGTCTATAACATATCTAATACCCAGAATTAGAAGATTGCTAGTCCTCAATGAACATCAGTTTCCCCATAGACTATAAGAAAAATGTAAAAGGCATTTTGTTGAATATGATGACCGACTTTGGAAGTGGTGTGTATCTCTCATGTTTTTGATGCCAAGAAATATGTGCTATCTGGGCAATTTTTTCCTTAAGGGAAGAGATAGCTTACAACAAGAGATAGCTTATAGTAATTTCAATATTTTAAATAATATAATTTGGATAGGGTGGTCCCAAACTCTGAGGGGGGAGTCAGAGGTTTGTTTCGTGGTCTCAGAAGTGGTCTGAGCTGTGACAGTGTATGCATGGAATACTCCAGGACAGGTCTGCCAGTCTCAGCAGGACTGAGTTCTTTTTCCTTCTTTGCTTACAGTTCTTAAGAATAGCTAGAGTGTGGTGGGACACTGAGGGGCTTGTGCAATAATAGTGTGCGATCTGTTTAGGTCCTAAGTCATCATAGGATGGACTTTGGTGTGGAAACCCAATAAATCATATTGTCCTTGAGAAGAAAATCCATGGTGGGTCACTTTCCAGGGTCCCTTGGGGACATTCTTTCTTGCACTCCTGTCCACATGCCTACTACCCTCAGAACTGAGGAGATGCTTCTGCCTTGGGTAGTTTTTCTGAGCACTGGAAAGATGCTTTGTTCTGAGTTCTGGCCTCCTCTTATCCATGTTGTTGATCTATAAGGGAAAAATCGACTTTACAGGACACGTATGTGGGAGTGCTATCTCATGGGATGCGGACCCGCTGGTAGTGCACAGAGAGCCTACTTCACAAAACCATGCGGTGCTTGTCAGACTGGTTTCAGCAGCCAGCTTGCTGCTTCTCCATTGGCTCCCAGCCATCCTGCTAGGTAGAGCCTTGCTGTCCATGGCCTGTGTAGCTGCTGTAGGGAAGCACGTGCTGCTTGCTGGAATTTTTTTTTTTTTTGTCAGAATGTAGTAGAAGAATGGGGACAATGAGTTTTATTTTCTTAGTTGTTTTATTATTATTTTGTTTGAGATAGGGCTTGTTGGCCCTTAGGAACTCATATTCTTTCAGGTAGTTCTTGCAAAGTTATCTTTTACTTTTGAACCTTAAAACTGTATCTGCTCCAAATATTCACTGTAAATATAGCCACTATGATTTTACTTCTTACAACAGCTGCCGACACACCTGCTGCCCTTCTGCCTGAAAAGATGATTCTAACAACACTTGCCAAACACTGGAGCCACTTAGTTCTTACATTTCCCCATGATGCCCACCTTTATTAAGTGGTCATAGTTACACAGTGAGCTTCTTAAAGGATTCTCTTACTAGTAGCAGATGTAGATAATGCTATAGCCAATGTTCTTAATCATTCTCCTCTTTGCTCCATTGGTGGTATATATATAAAATTTAAATTTTATATTCAATTTTTTAATGCATTTAGGACAGAGAATACAGGGCCTACACGGTTTCACTACTTAGATTGAACTTGTAGTGATTCTCCTGTTTTCAGCCCCCCAAAGTGCTGGGATTACAGGCACGTGCCACCACGCCCAGTCTCCATTGCCATCTCAGCACGCCCCGGGGGTGGGCCTGGCATGGCATGGCATGCCGGGGGTCAAACCCAGGCTGCTGCGCTCTGCCAAAGCTGGTGCTTTAGTCGGCTGAGCTATTACACTGAATTCTAAAAATTCTAAACTTTTCGATCTTAGAATTAAGAGGCACAATGTTTAGTTATTGACTATATATAGAAACAGAATAGAAAATTATATGAATGTGTATGTTTTCAAACATTAGTGGAATTTATTATAGCTTCAGGTGCTATGATACGTATGTATAGTTAGATGCTGATGTTTTTTTCTCTCTGTCTCTGCTAGGATAAATTGTGTGTGTGTGTGTGTGTGTGTGTGTGTGTGTGTGTGTGTGTGTGAATTAATAAGGTCTTTACTCGGAAGGACTTTGGAAAACAAGGAATGTTTTCCTTTGCAAAAGTATAGTTACAAAGATTCCTTTCATGAACCAGATATTTCTTCACATGGATAACATCTTTCTAACATTTTCTAAGTATCCCTAATGTGGAAAGGAGATATATGTAATCTCAAGATTTGAGTTTTCTGGCTACCAACCATGGTCACAATGTGTGAATTTCGGTGTATTACTTTAACTTTGAGTGAAGTGTTACAATGTTCCAAGGTGACTTTGATCTCTAAACATCCATAGATTGTGAAAATAATTACATCTACCGTACAACATACAAAGGAAGTCCCATTTAAGAAACCTGTTGCAATAGGAAGATACTGAAGTTTAGTGATCCTACAAGAAAGGAGACTATCACACAGATATCTTTTAAATGATGGTAGGTTAGGGAAGTAATACTTTTTGTTGCTTATGATTGGACTCATAACATAAGGTAGGATATCAAAGTAAGAGACTTAGAATTACTTTATTTCTAAAGGGAATGGCCTGGGTCAGTGAGGTAGGGTCCTGGACAAAAAAGGAAGTGTTATGCTCATTGTAAGACACTCTGTGACTGTAATTGAAGTCTTAGATGCAGTGGTTTCTATTTTTCTCTTGTCCTCTTTTTCTCTGAGTTCACCAAGTCCAGCAAGAAAGAACTGATAGGAGATTACATGTATGTGTGTGCCACATATTTATACAAAACGCACCATTGCATATGCTTATATTTGAGTTTCAATCCTAATCTGAGCCCAAAGTGGAGAGAACGGTATGCCTGCTTAAAGACGGTCACACGAAGAAAAAAATTCCCTCTTAGTTCTGCTGTTTTTTTTTATATGAACCTGTACTAGGTTGGAAGAGGTGCACTTGCACTGGGGACTGGATTTGCCTTACTCAGTCTACAGATTCTCATATTATCTCACCCACAAATACTGTTGGGAACATACTCAGATGTTTAGCTCCAAACAGGGCACTCCTTACCTAGTCAACTGGATGTAAAACTGACTTTAAAAGGTCTGGGAAAAAACCCCACCGCTGGGAGCTGAGCCTGCGCACCCGCCGCGGGTAAGCCCCTGCGCCCCTCTGCCCCGCCTCTGCATTCCCGCGACTAACTTCCTGTCCCAGCCCAGCCCAAACCCCACCGCTGGGAGCTGAGCCCGCGCGCCGGCTGGGTCAGGATCCTTG
>PVJA010043910.1:0-16473 GCA_004027025.1 Myocastor coypus | reverse complement strand
TTTTTTTTTTTTTTTTTTTTTTTTTTTTGAGACAGGGTCTCACTGTGCAGTTCAGGCTGGCTTTGAGCTCACTTTTGTAGCCCAGGCTGGTCTCGAACTCACAACGATCCTCCTGCCTCAGCCTCCCAAGTGCTGGGATTACAGGCGTGAGCCACCACGCCCGGCAATATCTTCATCTCTTATGAGAGACTGGCAACAGCATTCGACAAAATAAGACTCTAGAATTTAATAGGAGCCGGTGTGGAAAAGTGGTAGGAAAGCAAGGCAGGGGGGGACGTAAGCACATCTGTGGTGTGCCGTGTGATGGCCACGGCTCCTAGCAGAAGACTCAGCCTCCACAGAAAGCCCGTAGCACCCTTAACCATGGAATTTCACGGCATAATAGAACATCTTGTCTGTTTGAGTAGGGACATTTGAAACATACAAACACGTGACTCCTAAGCGCTCACTGCTATTTCTGGTGTCACCTGTCACCCACTCGGAGATTTGCCTTGTAAACCTAAGCGAGGTTAAATGTTTCCTCTTTTCTCTGAACATTCAAACTGATGCTTTTGCGTTGTGTGTGTGGTCTTTGCAATGACTTTGCCACCGTCTCACCTGGCTAACTCAGGTGCCTTCAGGACTGGCACAGAGCATATTCAGATCTAGGCCCATGCGTCAGCCCTGTGATGCTGCTAGGTATTGGCTCAGAGAATGGACGACTAGGAAAACATTTTCATCATTAGCATTTTGCCCTGTATAGTTTATGGAACCCAACGTCCACAATTCCTGCTCCATGGGATATGGTAGCTGCCACGCTTTGGCTCAGCAAAGAGGGTGACTGCTGGGGTAACGGAGGTCTGATGTCCCAGGCGCGATTTCCTTGCTGCGTGTCCCTGACAGGCATCTTTAATCAAAGAGAAAACCCTTGCTGTAGAGGTGCAGTGGGCCTTGAGAGCCTTCTCCTCTCTCTCCCCGGAAGCCCCGTGAGCATCTGTGCCAAGTGTGGTGACCACGCACGTCTGCTGATCTTCTGAACTCTCTCAGGGGAGCCTTTCTTCAGAGGTACAAGTGCAGTTAATGAAACATGCTGGCTCTGCTGCACGACTTCTCTAAAACACACATTCATCTCACACGTCTCTGAACTCTTACAGTATCACATTAAAGGCAGCTGCAGTGGTATTTTCTGCAGCCAGAAATTAAATGATTTTAGTATTAAGCTATTGCCTGCAGTTATTATTTTTGGCCATGGGATTCAGACCCCTTAAAAGAAAGCTACCAATTTTACTTTTCATAAGGATTAAGGGGAACAAAAGAGACATAAATGCCGTGGTGTGACTCTGGAGCCCGCCTCCCCCCCCCCCCCCCCCCGCAAGGCCGCCAGCAGAGGAGGTGCTGGCCGGTCTGCACAGAGCAGGCCCTGCCAGCTGTTCCCAGGGCCTCTGCGCTGCTGCAAGTTGACAGATGTGGGGTGACCCCCAGGCCAATGCTCTGCACCATTGGACACACAGGCCAGCACAAAGGGAGCTGAGCTCTTTAACTGAGGCCGGGCCACACCGAGCAAGAAAGGCTCTGCAGCAGCGCACACTGAGAAGACAGCTGAAAGCAGTGCTCCTTGCAAAGCCAGGACTCGGAGTCCCCAAAGGGAGAGCTGCCGCATCCCTGGTCCCTCGCCAGACACTCCGGGCCTGTAGCACACGCGGAAGAGTGTTCAGACGTCAAGGAAATCCATCGATCATTAGTTTGTCCACGTTCCTGGCTGGCGGTGAGAAGTGAGCCATGACTCGGAGAGAATGCTGAGGGTTGGGAGAACTCGGGGTGGTTTTTGAAGAGTAAAAAAAAAAACAAAGAGATGAAGTGCCACGTTTTCTGCAAATTTAGCATGGTCATGCAGGCAAAATTGTACATGCAGAATCCTTTCATGACTAATGTACTAAGCGAAGCCGATGCCATATGTGCATCTTTACAATTTATTTTTTAAAAAATATACAATTTCTCGGGGCTGGCCAAATAGCTCAGTGGATTAAAGTGCCTGCAAGCAGGTGCAGGGACTGGGGGTTCGATCCCCGGGCCTGCCACTTGGGCCCCACCCTCACATCGCTCCCTCAATGACCCCCCCAGCCTGGGCGTGGTGGCACGCGCCTGTCATCTCAGCTCTCAGGAGGCTGTAAACAGGCAGGTCACTAGAAGTCTGATCTAGTAGTGAGACCCTGAACACCCTGTAGACCTTTCCCTAAAATACAAAACCAAAAAAGCAAATAAAAAAAATCACTTCTCCTTTATCCACTGTGAAAGCATCCATTGTTCTTCTGAAGAAGGGTGAAGGTAGAGCTCTGTTTGGAACCACACAGTGCTGGAGACCAGGAAGGCAGGCATGGGGCCACTGGGCCACTGAGCCCCTGAGTGTCTGAGAAGAATGCAAGGTGGTGAGAAGAATCCGAAGCATCACCTGCTGTTGCTAGAGCCCTGGTCAGTGCCCGCGGGAACCCTGCAATCCACTCGCCATGCTGGATGCAGCCAGCCTGCACTGTGGGTGAGCCCTGCACACAGGGACTTGACCCAGCATGGCTGGAAAATTTTTGCAAAAGACTTTGTGCCTGCATTGAGCCTGTGTGTACTGGTTTTCCTGGTTTTGTTTGTTTGTTTGTTTGTTTTGTTTTGTTTTTAAACCTAGGCAATATAATACAGCAATTGTTATGGTTTATATCTAGATTCCTCCCCCTCCAAAATCAGATACCTCCTGCACCCTAGGTGAAGCTTCAGGAGGGGACCGGGTCATACTGTGTGGTATATACAACTTATTTAGTCAGCGAAGTGCTTCGAGCTGAGCATGATGGGAGCTGAAGCCTGCTGGGGTGGAGGCCTCGGTGGGTGCAGCCTGCCAGGCTACTCAGCCTTCCTCCTCCTCTCTCACTCGCTGGCTGGCTCCTGCTGGCCATGCATGCCACCAGCTCTTTGGGCATGGCCAGGCCCACCTGTCATGCCACCCTATCATGGAGGACCCCTATTATGGATGGAAATGTGTGCAAGATGTATGAGCCGGAAGGAACTTTCTCTCTGAACAGGTGGGGACTGGGTACTTCATACCAGCAGTGAAAAATTAACTAAGACAAGAATTTACCATTTTAGCATGGCATTATACATTTTAAATAATCTAGAAATGATCTAAAGTATACTGGAATAGGTGCATAGGCACATGCAAATACCATGCCATTTTATACAAGGGACTTAAACAGCCTCAGAGTTTGGTATCTGCATAAAGGATTTCTGAGACCTATCTCCTGCAAACACCAAGACAAGACTGTACTACAAATAACAGTAATGATGAGAATAATTAATGGAGGCAGAGGATATAGCTCAGCAGCACCAGTGCCTGCCTGGGAAGTGCCAGGGCTTTGATTCCCAGTACCAAAATAATAATAATTATAATAATAGCAATAATATTTATGGAGCTTTGTTTCACCACTCAGCTCTTCATATGCTTTATCACAGTAGACTTGCAAGTCAAATTTAGCAGGTAGATGTTATTAGCTAAAGTTTAAGGATCAAAACACATACCTGGAATGGCCAAGTGATACACTCAGTACCACACTGCTAATAACCAGTGACCAAAATCAAACATAACCATCTATTTATCCAGATTACAAAGTACCCATATTTCCTTCAAGGTTCTTCAAAGGCAGTATTAACTCAGAGTTACACTGTGGGCAAATCTATTTCAACCAGAGAGTGAATGTCCTATGTCGTTGTGTACATTTATTCTTTAAATAAACTCCATGTCAAAAATGTAGATCTCTTGGGCACAGCAGGATGGCTCAGTGGTCTAAAGCGCCTGCTTGGGAAAGCTTGGGCGGCTTCAGGGACCACAGTTCGATCCCCGGCACCACATGCTGCGCCAGCCCTGCCCTTGGGGCGAGCTGAGCCGGCCATAAAAGTGAGTGAATAAACAAACAAAGGTTCTGAAACAAGAAAAAAATAAATAAATAAAATAAGAAATTCTTTTTAAAAAAAATGTAGATCTCCTTCTCTAGGCTTAAAAACAATCTATCACTCCTTATTATCCAAATCTGTGCCCAGCTCCACTGTCGCAGCCCTCTGCTAGCCAGCAGCACCCTAGCTCCACCAGATCAGCAGGCCACAGCCTGTGTGGGTTGGAGCAGGAGCAGGCCTCTCTCTCTCTGGGGAGGGGCCTGAGCCTTCAGCCCTGCCTTGGGCTGTCACCTCCTCAGCCCAACCCCAAATGCTCTCCCTACAAAGCTCTTGTCTCCTTAGTTCAAATCGAACTCCCAGGTCTCCAGGAGATTCTTCTCAAGACACTCAGGTATTTTTCAGAAACTTTCCTTCTCTAGATTCTTGTTGTCCTCTTTCAGTTCATGCGTATACGGCGTTGCTTGTGGTGATTAATGTCACATGAATTTAATTTCTCTTCTCATCCAAGTATCATCAAAGAGAATATTTAAGGAAACAGGGAAGGATGGATTACAGAAACGTAGTTTAGTAGTTCCTTATACTGGTTTTTGTGGAGGCTCTTTTTCAAAGGACTACATCAATCTTACAAAAATTTTATAGACAATTTATTATGTACAGTTGTAGGATGGTAAAGTTGTTTAAAATGTTCTAATGATTGAATGTGTGGTACCTGATTTATTGATTTATCATTTTATGTTAGGATGTTGCAAATATTATTTTCAGAGTTTTCAGCCAATCAATTTTAATTTTTGAATATACTATGTGGGCACTTGAGAAAAGGTATGTCTCCAATTTAAACAGTTTGAGATGTAAGTTTTTTATCTCATTCACATGTGAAAAAGTGAAAATTTTATACTACTCTTGGGTGCTGATAAATTTCAAGGTGCTTGTGTTTCCTACCAAAGTGGGCCAGTGTGTCACACCCCCTGGCCCTTGCTGTCACGCCAACTCCATGTCACGGGTGACTTCCTCATTTGGGTTTTCACGGCATCCTCAGTAGATCGAACCTGAACACCTCAACATCACTACTTCCCAGCAATTATCCCCCTCCTGCCACCAGGCTCCATGTGTGTGCGCGTGGGCGTGCAGGTCAGAGCAGAAGCCGACCGCTGAGCCAGCTGCCTCCCCGCCCATCACGCGGTCCTCTGTCCACAGATATTGACATCCTAGTGTACCATACTGAATTATTTCTCAAGCACTGACTGCATCCTGACTGCCAGTTCCTCTTGACCAGCCCCTGCGGCGCTAATTTGGCTCTGGATAATTGGCACACAAGAGGCCTCGCCTCTGAGCCAAGAGGCAGGGAAGGCAGGCTTTCTCCTGGCAGTCACAGGAAGTGGCCTCCCTCAGGTCCCGTTCACTTCGGGCTTTGCCTCTTCTCCTCCGCCCGCTGGCTCTTGCCTCCTGCATCCAGTATTCTTTCTCCTTTACCCTGCCTGGCTAGCCGTAGCTGCATTTTGCTAACCCCTAAGCCAGGTCGACTTTCCTGCAGTGCTACCCCCACTCACCCACTGTGTTGTCTCGGACGCTTCTTCATTTGCCTTCTCTCGTGTCAAACACGAGCTCATCTGCCCAAATCATTAGTACTTCCAGCATGTGCATTACCAAGCGAAAATTATATTATGTAACCTTCATCTTTCTTTTGTACCTAAAATATTCCAGAATTGTTCTCCTAGAAGATATGGTAAAAAGAGCTTCATTACTGGGGGCTGAAATCTCTGAGCTTTCTGTCACTAACTAGTATGTTTCTGGAACAATGCACTAAGCCTCACTAAGCTTTAATTTCCTCATATTTTAAATGGCAGAGTGAGAGCTAGGTGAAGTAATGCAGGTACAATCTTTTCCAAAGTGAAAAAGATATGCAGGTGCTAGACAGTGCAGATTTGCAAGGTGTATTCATCCTCAATGCAGATACATTTCTTTGAGGTCTTTGAAAAATTAAGCAAAGTATCCTATTTCTGGAACTAAAAGCTATCAATCCTTTCTGAAAAGCCTCACAGTAGTTTGGTAGACATAGAACTGGAGACAAAAATTCCCTCTCTGAATAAAAGAGTTTTGTAAGAGAAGAAGCAAGGAAGATATAAAACACAGGCTGACGGCAATATGTGGAAGCGGATAAAATTGAGGTACTAATCGCAATGCTTGATGATTGTCATCCTGGTAAGAATAACGCCACACTTAAGAGCCATGTGTTCAACATCTGCAAACTGAAAGACATGAAAAATCCTATTAGTTTGTACCAGAAATGTGAGTACTCAGCTGAAAGTAAGATAGTGTGTGGAGGGGTATAATTCAAAGTAATATCAGGCTGGAAATGATGAGTGAGGAGAAAAGGTAGAAATTATTATATAAACACAATTTATTTTGGAAAGGCATATGAGCACATGCAAGGCAGCAAAATCTAAACTTCCTCTTGGTATTTGAATAGCAGTGTCAGCACAGAGTTTCAGAAGAAAACAAGAAACCAGACCAAACCAAGCGAGTTTCATTTGCGAAATCCCTCCTGAGCCTCCCCGGCCAACTCAAGGATTTTATTTTTCTATGTTCCAACTGCTCCTTGCGATTCTGCCTCTTGTAACTGTTTCCACAGTGGATTATGGCTGTCTGTAGGTATGGGTGGTAGCGGCTCCTAAGCTGCCCTTTCTGAAAAGCAGAAGCCATGCGTTTGTCTCTTGGTGTCCCCAGTGGTGTCATGCGTACTGTCCACCACACGGTGATGAAGAGATTGCTCTAAGTGATGAAGGGCATCTGCTCTGGGCAGGGATCTCCCCAGTGATGGATTTAGGTTCCTCAAAGGGCAACATCTAAAGAGACACATGCGTTAAAGCCCTAGCACCCCACTGCGTGGCAAAGGCCACGGCCCACTGTTTTTCTGAGACCCACTTTGTACAGTTCACTGCTAGACAAAATGTAAATGTTCAACCGCAGAGACAGCTGTGGATTTGGAAGGAAAACTCACACAGTGTATTTCTGTTCCAGAGACACCAGAGTCACAGAGCCAGCCCTCAGGAATGCCAGACAGAACCAATGGAGGACAGTCAGTGGGCTCCACTCCACGCCGCTGCGTGGGGATGACCCCCAACCAGACAGGATCTAAGTTACATGATGCATGCAAGTTGCAGTAGAGGCCAGGAGCTCATTCATAATTAAATAAGATCATTTTCCAGCTGAAGTATTTATCTCTCTTACTTCTTCAGTTCAAAATATGTGCTCCTGTGTTACCCAGTAGAAAGTTCATACTCTTAATATTGGCTCTGCTTCTGTGACTTGAAACACTGACAGTGGCACCACATCTGCACAGGCTCACCAGGGACCATCACCTCAAAAGGCTGCTAAAGGATATTCAAGTACAAATAGCTGTGGGGTCAGAGGAGACAGAGGAACCAAGGTGTGCACCCTTTCGTGCAGCACACCTCAGACCCTCATATGCTAGCAGCTGCAAAAGACACATAAGTGACCTGAAAGACCTCGTGGGACACTCGGTGGGATGGTTCATTTACTTCCAACACTGCTCCAAGGGACAAGTTATAAGATTAGGGAAAAATTGGTCACTTTGGAAAACATCACCTTACTGGCCTCGACCTACCAGGCGTGACAAGGATCCAGGAGGGGGAGACAGAGACTCGTACTTCAGTAAGCTCTCCGGGGGCCTTCTGTGTGGTAGATGGACACTAGTAAGGTAAGCCACGTGGAGGGGGAGCACACACCTAGCCCAGGTGCCCCTTCCTACAGGTGGCCACTCCTGAAGGTGACTGTGTGGGGCCCACGTGCAGCCCTGTGAGTCTCATTTCCAGCTCTTAAGCAAGTGCACAAGAGAGAAAATGGCAGGATTTTGGCTCCAGGTTGATTTTTATCTTTTAAAATCTTATCTATCTATCTATCTATCTATCTACTTATTTAGGATAAGGTCTCACTATGCAGCTCGGACTTGTGGTGATCCTCCTGTCTCAGCCTCCCCAGCACTGGGATTATATGTGTGTGTGCCACCAACCCTAGTTTTGGTCCACATGGCATGAAGTACCACAGACTAAACCTTGTGCTTGCCGGACAGGGGCTTAGACCACTTAGTCACCTCCCCACCCCTGGTTCCCGGTCTAAAATGTGGTAGGGTTAGATATTTGATTCACCTAGCAAGAGCTTCTTTGCTATTGAACCTGGAATTTTAATACGGATGCCACTAACCACTCAAATGATGTTAAAATGTTTAAAATGGAAATAAATACCTAGACACTTTACTTCAATAAAACTTCTTTTTTAATCTGTTTGATACCAGGTATCACTGAGCAGCTCAGACTCGTAATGATCCTCCTGTTTTAAACCTCCTCAGCACTTGGACTACAGGTGTACGCCAACACCCTCATCTTGGTCACTGGCTGAGTGCACCCAGGAGCTGAGCTGGCATGGCATGTGGTGCCAGCGATCGAACTCAGGTCCCTGTGCTTCCCTAAGCAGGCGCTTAGTCCACCAAGCCATCTGGTTGGCCCTAGAACTTTTTTTCCTTACATAGGGGATTCCATAGACTCGTGGAAGAGTAGAATTGAAAGGAGTGCTTACAGAGGTTGTTTACCTGTATTTGAACACCTTATGCAAGTCAAAGCCAGGATTTCTACCCGCAGCTCTGACTGATTCTAGGACTCTTTCATCCACATAAAACAATGCCTCCTCTGGAAGTCTACTCTTAACTCTTCAAACTCTCAGAGCTACAATTCTGTTTCTGTCACCAAGTTAAGCATACTGATAAAGAAAAGATATTTTCGGGAGATAGCTCAGTAGAATCAGTGCTTGCCTGGCAAGCGTAAGATCCTGAGTTCAATCCCTGATACTGCAAAATAAAAATAAAAATAAATTGCTAGAAAACCTTTGGGGCTGGGGAGATCACTCTATGGCACAAGTACCTGCCTGGTGAATGCAAGGTGATGAGTTTGAACCTCGGTCCCACAAAAAAAACAGAGGGAGAGAGAGAGTTTTTACTTTATTTGTTTTAATGACAGATTTTAGACAATTACTTGGAAATAGAAGAAAGGATTCTACAATTTTGCTCAGACAACATAGGCACTGTAATCTAGCCTGGTCCAGCCCACAGAGCAGCCTCTCCCATGTGGACTGCTGCATGACCCAGCCATCCTCACCCTCGGAAAAGAACAATCTCTTGACAACGGAACAACACGTACTCTCTTCAGAGCCTCCAACAGTGCCCCTCTCTGGAATTGATAACCCACAGGCCTCATACCGTCTTCCCCTTTTGTCCTGTTCTTAGCTAGTTCACCTTTTATGTTTGGATTTATCCACACTTATGTTTTAAAGAGGTCTAAATTGCTGTGCCTTTCTCTGCCTCAAAACCTTGTCGTGGGACTGCCTTCTGTCTTGCACATGCTCTACGTGGCTCCAAGCCTCCACTCAACCCAGTCCCAGACTGTAGTTCTCAGGTGTGAATGCCCATGCAGAGGCTCTCTCTGGCCTTCAGCCCCAAGCCGTCTGCTGCACTCTGCACACAGGCGCTGGTGGGAGTGACCCCGATCCTGCCCTGCAAGCAGCTCGAGGGCAGATGTCCCTCGAGGACAAAGCTGCAGCCTACCCAGTGATAGTTTGATAGGAGCTTGGAATAGAAGAAGCAAAAGGAGAAACTAGCGGTGAGATGGGGGAGGAAGAGGCCAGGGCAAGAGAAGGAAGCAACCCACTCTTTCCTGACACCGCACCTTGGTGTGATGAATGCAGATCAAGATTTTAGAAACCAATGAGGCACGGCCTTGGTTATGTGTGCTGCAACTCTATACTTTCATATAAAAAGCTTTGCATCGAATAATGTGATGCGAGCGCCGTCTGTCAGAAGCCCTGAGCACTGACATCTGTGTGCACATATGATTTGTCCTGAAAGCCCCAGCATACCCCCAACCCTAGAGGCACGACAAACTGCTAATTCTCCATGAAAACTTCCAGGAAAGACATAATATTTCCGTAAGTTAGGGAAAAGTGCATTCATTTTTTGGCAGCAAAAATGGCCCCATAGTTTCGATGATAAGATGTTATTCCTTCCTGGAGAAGTCTGAGACACTGCCTAACTAGGTAAGACAGTAATTTTTGAAAGGCTCAGGCTGGACCTCTAAGAGTGTGCACTCTAACACATACACAGCTCAATTCTTCTGTCTTAGAAGCAAGGGGAGCCAGTGAGAGCCCCGTGGGAATTGTACCTGAAAGTTACAGGAACATTTGAAGCTTCACAAAAAGATCCTAAGCTATGACAGTTAGCAAAACAAGTTGTAAAACGCACTATTTTTGAGGAGTCCTTCCACAAAGCAACCAAAATTAAAGGCTGCTCACTGAGAAAACACGAAGACATCAACACCTCTGCTGACAGTATGCACACGCTCTATTTTTAGTTTTTGGGTATCTTCTTGGAAATTGAAATGTCTTCTGGTAGTCGTGAACACATCAATTCTCAAAATACTTCTTTAAAAAATGGTAGGGGTGGGGCTATGGGCCAGCTCCGTCATAGATTTTTAGAGCTGGAAGCGGCCTTGGAGATAACTTAATCTAAACTTGTTTTAAAGGTTAGAAAAACTGAAGCCAAGAGACATCGAAGGACCTCACCAGGGCGCAGTCGGAGTCGGCCAAATCACCGGCATCTCGGCTCCAGTTCCCTGACTGAGTCGCTACATTTGTCACATCAGGCCACCGCAGTCAGCAACCGTAGCGATCCACTCAGCATTTCCTTTCTCCGAGGAAGTGCGTTCCATTCCATCTGAGCTCACAGATATCTGAAACCCCCAGATGGCTTCACCTCAACTTCCTCCGCAGCAGCGCACTCCCTTCCTGAGTTTTTGCAATGGATTATTTTCGCTCCAAATGAAGAACTTTATTTATACCCGTCTACAGTCTATCTCGGCACTCTCACATCATTGTTCTTGCTGGGTGAGTTGAATGGGAACTGTGGATGCACCGTCCGTGGTATGAGGCGCTTCCTGGGGCCTGGATCACTGGGGACCGGAAGAGCTGGGTGTCTAGGCCTTCGCTCAGGGCGCAATGAGGATGCCTAATCCACGGGGCTGCTGGCCATGTGCAGGAGGCCTGAGCTTCAAGCCAGCACCTGCTGCAGGGTGCTCAGCATCAGCCCACTGAGGCCTCTCGCACCTAGACTTTTCTAGCTGCCTTTTATTTCTACACCAAATATCACTACACTGACTATGTGCACATCTTCATAAACCTTTGGAAGGAAAGTATTTTGTCTCTAGAAAATGACATTATTGACTCTGTGTGTGTGTGTGTGTGTGTGTGTGTGTGTGTTTGAAACAGGGTCTCGCTATGCAGTTCAGGCTGGCCTTGTACTCACTTTTGTAGCCCAAGCTGGTCTCAAACTTAACGCCGATCCTCCTGCCTCAGCCTTCCAAGTGCTGGGATTACTGGTGTGCACCACCATGCCTAACTGACGTATAATTTTTAATTATATTATTTCATCCAAAGCTCAGAATATAGCAAGTCCACATCTATCATTTCCTTTTGGAGATCAGGAAACTAAAGCCCAGAGAATCTCACTGACTTGGGACCCGCCTCCTGGCCGACTTGCAGACATGCCTCCAGCACCTTCCCCAACACTTCCTATTTTATTCTGCTTGCAAAGCATATGGAACTGTCAGATACATGGCTGAGTTGAGTTTCAGGGCACCACACTATAACATGTTAAGTGCCACTGTATAATAAGCTTTGAACACCCTGAGATGTGTCAACGCCAGAGAAATGTCTTCTAGAAGATGTCCATGTGCCTTCCCAAGAGGGATTCTCTAAGATTTGATAACCTGTCTTTTTTTTTTTTTTTTTTTTTTTTTTTTTGGGCGGGGGGGAGTCTACAGGATGCTTAGGGTCTCACTACTAGATCAAACTCAGTCATCTGCCTATTTACACCTTCCCAAGAGCTGGGATTTTAGGCTTGCGCTACCATGCCCAGACTCAATTGCCATCTCAGCACACTCCAGGGCAGGACCGGTGTGGCAGGCCCGAGGACTGAACCCCAGGCCACTGTGCCTTTTGCAAGTGCTTTAATCCACTGAGCTATTTGGCCTGCCCTATCTATTTCAAAAGCATAAAGCTTTCTATTCATTCTCTCCCTCTGACCCAGTAAGCAAGGTTTCATAGAAACAAAATCTATCATCAGACCAGTCCAGAATGTTGTTGCTGCCCTTCACAGACACCAACCATAGAAGGCCTTGCTACCCCAGTCTGCTGTTCCTCACAGGAGCCCCGCACTTGACCCTCAGGGCAGCTCCAACCTTCGCAAGCTGAGAATGCCCCGGGAGTGCTGAGGCCCTCGCCCAGGCCAGCTCGAAGACAGCCTTCACCTCCACCATTCCACACTTGCAGCCTGTGCTCAGGTGCACTGGGAGGTGAAAACCTGATGCCACTATTGGTGTCACCCCCAAAGATATGCAAAGACAAAAGCGCACACACACATACACATACCACACACTCTGTATGTGTCCACACCATACAGAGTGTCCTAAGGAACCTGAATAACAGTGCTGCACAGTTTCAGCGGACCTTAGAACTTACAAAATGCTTCAAGAAATACCATGGTAGCTGGGTGTGGTGACGCATGCCTGTAATCCCAGCCCTTGGGAGGCTGAGGCAGGAGGATCAATGCAAGTTCAAGACCAGCCTGGGCTACAAAAGTGAGCTCAAGGCCAGCCTAAACTGCATAGTGACAGTCTGTCTCAAAAAGACAAAAAA
This sequence comes from Myocastor coypus, assembly GCA_004027025.1. Classification (NCBI taxonomy): domain Eukaryota; kingdom Metazoa; phylum Chordata; class Mammalia; order Rodentia; family Myocastoridae; genus Myocastor; species Myocastor coypus. The sequence goes on along the minus strand of PVJA010043910.1, from coordinate 3,807 downwards.
AAAAAGGAATACCATGATGCTCTTCGCACTAGGTAAAGGAAGTGTAGGACAGATGTCATCGTTTTCACGTTGTAAATGAGGAAACCGAAGCCAAGGAGCCTCACATCACACAAGCACAGAGCGGCTGAGACAGGCTACCAGGGAATGTCGCCTTCCTCAAGCTTCCTAAGGAGCATGCCAGTGCATTTGCAGGTGTGACATGGGAGCTGGAACCCACCACTTGCATTCCCATGCTGCCTCCTAGGAGTCCAGGGCTGAGCTCCACAGCAAGACAGCGAAAGTCTCTTGGAGTGGTAAGGACAATCTCTCCAATCTGTCATTCGGACCCCCGTGAGAAAGCAGGCAAGTCCACCTGACAGGACAGCTGAGTTCCATGGCAATGAAAACTTAGTTTGAGAGTGAAAAAAAAAATAGCAAAATATTTAGGGCTGGGCACAGCATCGTGCCAGAGAGCAGAGCACTCAGCAGGCGCGCCACGGAGGAGTCCTGCTCTGTAGGGCGCAGGCTGTGCTCCCCCCAGGAAATGCACAGCGAGAGGGAGGCAGGAAGGGAGAGAACAAAACTGAAAAGCAGAGACTCATTCCACAGCAGAGACCTCACAGCTGTTCTAGAGCAGCGGATTCCAAGGGTGGCCCTGGGACCACTACATCTGTCACCCAGGGACTTGATTAGAAACTGAAATGATCACACCAGACTCAAATCTATGAATCAGAAACTCCGGGGCTGGGGCCCAAAATCTGCATTTGAACAAATCCCCTCATGGGATTCAGGTTTGTAGCCCAGGGAGAATATGGCATTCTTGTGATTCTAGCAGTACCAAGTCTACCAGAATCACTTTCCTTTGCCAGCAGTGGAAGAGCTTGTGAAGGATGCTGACTGATATGCTGCCATCTGCTGCTCGTCCTGGAAGGGAAGTAGGTGACTTGGGCACCTGCCACCATCCTATGTGTACATGCTGCGACAATGACCCCACTGAGCAAGGGATCTCTGGAAGCGTGGCAGGAGCAGCGGGCAGTGGGATGTGTCCAAGCTAGCCAAGCCCTGCTCCCCCTGCCCCAGTGCTTGCATTGCTGCTCCTCATATTTCCACACACGGAGCTTCACCTTGGGGAGAGGGCTTGTGGAAGTGGCCTCCCATGTCCCATGCGCACAGGGCGCTTCTGTGGACCAGGCGTACGCTGAGGAAATGGCTTCTCTAACAGACACTAATCCTGCCAAACTAGGACCCTCGGGGAGCATTCCTGCACTCGACAAATGATTATTTAAATGGATGATTTAGGGGGCAGCCAGACAGCTCAGAGGACCAAAGTGCCTTCTTAGGCAGACGCAAGGAATGGCGTTCAACTCCCTGCGTGTCTTGCTGGCCCGGCCTCCTGAGGGAGAGCTGAGCGGGCAATTGAGACTGGGTGTGGTGGTGTGCCTGTAATCGCAGTGCCTGGGAGGCTGAAAACAGGAGGATCACTACGAGCCTGATCTTTACAGTGAGACCCTGTAGACCCTGTACTAAATGCAAACAAGTAAATAAATAATAAAACCAAAATAAATGGATGTTTTAGTGCCAGTGGGCCGTGATATGATGGTGAATGTTTAAGAACGGCCTCTGGTGGAGGAAGTGCGATGGTGTGAGGATTCGGCATTCTCTCCTGCAACGATTTCAGCCACCAGCCATACCAAGGTGCTGACGTGGTGTCACCAAAATCAGCGCTGTAGCATGTGTTCCCAGCAAGTGTCCACCTAAGCACGTCACACAGTAGCTGCTTCAATACCATACTGTGCTGCACAGGTGCAAAACCAGTAGCACCAGGATGCTCAAACAGGGCAGCTCCAAAGCAGGAGGCCCTGTTGGGTGGCCTGTGCATCAATTCTGCCTTTGCGGAGTCTCTGAGGCTAGCAGGAATGCTGCGTGAAGACACAGGGATAAATGACTAGATTAGAAGGCCAGTCTCAGCCTAAGCCTCACCTTTCTTACCTGAAAGCTACAGCAAGTTCCCCCAGATGTCCTGACTACTGGGTTTCCAGAAGCTGACCTGGGAAGGGCCTTTGTAGGCTGCCCACCAGGAAGTGGGGAAAGATCGCTGAAACTGGCAAAATCTAAAAGCTGCATTATTGCCGGGCGTGATGGCGCATGCCCATAATCCCAGCACTTGGGGGGCTGGGGAAGGAGGATCAGTGAGTGTTCGAGACCAGTCTGGTCTATGAAAGTGAGCTCAAGGCCAGCCTCAATTATACAGTGAGATCCTGTCTCAAAAAGACAAAAATTAAATAAATAAATACAAATAAAAGAATAAAAGCTGCATTATCAGTCAAGCCACATCGGGGCGGGGCGGGGATTAAAAGTAAAATATATGTGACTCAACCTAAGGAAGAGCTCAAACATACAATGTAGCCAAAGCCATGAGACAGCACATAGCATAAAACCCAGTCTTTTAAAGATATAGAATAGGCATTGCTAGAACAAAACATTCAGAAATTTTAAATAGCATCCAAGAAGAACAGATTAAAGGAAAAGCACTGTGCGCCTCTTTCTCTTCCCCTTGAAGCCCCACCAAGCAGTATGGAATTACAGATTTTTTTTCTGGGAAAAATTATGTGGTCTCTTTAAAATCATGGCAATACCTTCATCCATAAATATATTTTTTTAAATGTAGGTAAGGCTTTCTGAATCTGCCAGGCTTCTAGCCTGGTCAGTAATCCTGGTGAAAACACTGTTGCATGTGCTAAACACCAGCCCCAAAGGATGGAACTGTGGATGCAAAGGTGAAATCTGAGTCAGGTGGTCATGGCTTCGTCAAGATGTACCCCAGAAAGCCTCACCTAGTCATAGATGGGTCTTGTTTGCAGGTTGTGGACTGTACAGTGTGGGACTGGCTCAGGGTACTGTGCTAGGATCAACAGCCCTAATATTAGGGCGGGTGATCCCTAAATCACCCCATTGGTTGGTTTGGTGCCACCCTACTCTGATAACCTAGGCAGAATATAAATGGGGCAAAACACCTGCTATGGCCTCTGGCTTGCTTGGCTACCTTCAGCCCACCATGAACTCTCTCTCCTCTGCCTGTTGCCCTGCCACCCTGCCCTGGAGCCAGCCGGTGTGAGCCGAATACAGGAATCTGTTCCACTTTGTCTTCAGGTGTCAGCAACTAGGGAGAAGTAACTAAGACACAGGTCTTACTGATTTGTAAGGGTACAAACTATTCTTTACCAACACACAGAAAATAATCTTGTTCAGAAGGAATAGTTGCCTGTAACAGATTCTTCTGTTTAAATGTACTGACAGCAAGATTCTCTTGACCTTGCATCCCAGCCAAAAGTTTTGCAGGGAGGTAACATCTAAGAGAGTTTCACCATTACAAATATTTATCACAAGCCTTGCTGCTAAGGGCAAAATGGCACTAGGCTTTCTCTATAAGTTAATGAAAGTAGTTACTGTTGCGCACATTTTCACCCAGTTCTAGGGGACAATGCTAGCAGGCCCACAAATCCCTCAGTAACCCCAGATCTCTCAAGCTTTCACCCGCCCTTTTCTCTAAGTTGCCATTAGCAAGTAATGACCCTCTGCGGAGGAGCTTAACCTACATAGGGTTCAGCTGGAGTCACTCAGTGCAGCCCTGTGATCCCACACTTGAAAGACTCTCTTGTTGTTGGATCACAGCCAGGACAAAATTAAAGCATTTCACACTCAATTTTGCCAACTGCAAGAACTCACTCACGTAAACTTTGATGATAGTGAGTCGATTCAATTGCCATTCTAAAAGCAGTTATGTAAAGTGCTTCCTGTCAGCATGCACAGAGGCCTCTCTCTCTCTCT
>PVJA010043909.1:0-16480 GCA_004027025.1 Myocastor coypus | reverse complement strand
TTTTTTTTTTTTTTTTTTTTTTTTTTTTTTTTTTTTTTTTTTTTGCGGGACCAGGGTTCTAACTCACGACCTTGCACTTGCCAGACAGGCACTTGTGCCACGGAGCTATCTCCCTGGCCCGTGCCATAGGTTTGACAGCACTGATCCAAGGGTTTTTTAAGGGATTAAAAGGTGCTCCAGCCATTGTGTTAGCAATATAATTTCTACCCTAAGGGAGGCTACATATTTCTTAGGGTCCAGTCTATGCAGTGTGCACTCAGTGTCCATGCAGGGGACATGTGCCCTTGAGCCAGTGGCCTGCCTAATCATGCTCTGGGGAGGTCCCAAAAACAGAAGGACACCTAGCAGATGTTTTCGTAAGATCCCCGGAGGATTAAAAGTCAGCAGACTCCATTTTGGGTCTCCTGACTCCATTTTGGGGCTGCTGTCCTTAGTGCCTAATAAAATCCTAACTGCTGTCTTGCTAATTCCTCTTACAGCAGATTTTCATGTACAAGGCTCTAGGTTCTATGCCCCTTCAGGCTAATAAACACAGTAAAGGAAGATGCGTTAATTGTGTTAAGGGGTCAGGGCTAATTTTTGCTGACTTTATGCAGCATCTACATCTTTTAGTTCACAAGTATATGATTATATGACACCCCCAACTTTTTCATCCACCTCAAGATTCTAACTCTCAACAGGATAAAGCCGATGACTTTTCTCGTGAAAGCTTATAGCTAGTGTCATTTTATTACCAAAATCTATATTTCTGTTTGTTTAAGAGGACTGAGACAAGATTCAAATGCTAGCCAAAGAAGGATAATATGATGGGTGTGCTGGCACACAACAGTAATCTCAGCCCTCAATAGTCTGAGACAAAAGGATTACCCAAAATTTGAGGCCATCTTGGGCTTTGTGTTGAGACCCTATGTAAAAAAAACAAAAAACAGACAAAAAACCCCAAAACAAGCAAACAAAAAGATGCCAAAAAACGCAGCACAGTATGTGTTGTGATTGCCTGTTCAGCAATAACCAACCCTCATCCCATGATGTCTGCTGCACAGATTTATTTTTTATTTTTTATTTTTTTTATTTGCAGGAATGGGGATCAAACTCATGACCTTGCACTTGCCAGGCAGGCACTTGCACGTGTGCTACGGGGCTTTTTTTTTTTTTTTTTTTGAGACAGTTCCTTGCTATCAGGCTGCTCGGAAGCATACTTGGTAGTCCAGGCTGGCCTGGAACTTTTTTTTCTTGCGGGACTGGGGACTGAACTCAGGTCCTTGACCTGAGTTTGCCAGGCAAGCGCTCATTCTACTGAGCTATCTGCCCAGCCCTAGGTCTGGAACTTTTGATCCTCCTTCCTCAGCCTCCCAAATGGTGAGTTTACAGGTGTGAGCCACTAGGCCCTGATAATTATTATTACTATAGCTGTATTGGGGATTGAACCCAGGCCCTTCACACAGAACTAGAGCCCCTGCCCTCTTTATTTTTCTTTATAATAGGGTCTGGCTGAATTTCCCAGGTTGGATTTGAACTTGATATTCTCCAACCTTAGCCTCCCAGAGTGCTGTGATTACAAATTGTGCTCTGCAACGAGAGCTTTTTTTTTTTTTTTTTGGTTTGGATTTTTAACATTAATTAATTTTTTTAATTTAAAAAATTATTTATTTATTTTTTCTTGTTTCAGAACTTTAGTTTGTTTATTTATTTCTTTTTATGTCCTGTTCAGCCTGCCCCGAGGGCAGGGCTGGAGCAGCATGTGGTGCCCAGGATCGAACCGCGGTCCCTGAAGCCGCCCAAGCTTTCCTAAGCAGACGCTTTAGACCACTGAGCCATCCTGCCGGGCCCTAAAATTAATTTTAATGAAAAAAAAAAGAAAGACAAAATGGCAATGAAACAATTGCACAAAAGGTTATTAGGACGTTTACAATAATTAATACATTGTTGTCTTTGTAGTAGTTATTCAGAGGACAAGATGCAGATATGATATCTTGTTAGAGCTTTTTAAAATATCAGTAAAAGTTTTTTTAAAAATTCTTTTATAAAGAGACACGCATATATTAAAAATTAACTGCTAGTTTGTCTTTTTTTTTTTTTTTTTTTGAGATAGGGATTTGCTGTCAGTTCAGGCTGGCTTTGAGCTCACTTTGCAACCCAGGCTGGTCTCCAACTTACAGTGATCCTGATGCCTCAGCCTACCATTTTTGAACTACAAAGTAAGCATTAGTGCATGAAGGCACCTATAAAAAGAAGGACAAACAATTTACGAGGATAGGATGGCCTTGAGTGAGTTTTTTGTGAACACCATGTCTCCTTCACTTACCAAACTCGCAAAAATAAGTGTTAGCACCCTTTCTATGCGCCAGAAATCAAGGATCACAGAAATAAACCCACAGGAGACTGAGCAGACAATGGGTGGGCAGGTTCCCCTACTAATGCTGCGCTGTGCTTGCTTTTCTGCTGCTGGCTTCTGCTGGGCTATTGGTCTTTAACCTCTCCCCAACCCACCGTGCCTGACCTTTTGCACCACAGACTGAAAGTAAAATTTCAAGCCATGAAAGGCGAGGAATTTTTTTTTTCAGGACCAAGGTTCAAACTCATGACCTTACTCTTGCCAGGCAGGCACTTGTGCCACGGAACTACCCCACCGGCCCTTGAAAGTGAGGAATTTTACACTGTGACATTTTAGGCTTCTATATATATATATGATCTAAATATATAGGCTTCTATCATCTATCTGTCTATATATTAAATGAAACAAATTCACCAAAACAATATTGCTGTGATGTGTTTTTTTTTTAATTTTTAAAAATCTATTCTAGCGCTAACATGCCAGATTCATGGTTCTGCACTGTGGTATACATTAATAGCACTGGGAGAACTTACACAAACCACACCAGTGCTAGATTTACCCAGACAAAACAGTCTCTGCAAGTGGCACCCAGGCAATAGCATGTTTCAAAACTCCCCAGGCTATTTTAATTAACTTCATACTATGCACCTTGAAAACCTATCTTAAAGTGGCAAGTAGGGCATGGAGGTTCACATTCATAATTTCAGCACTCCACTAGGCTGAGACAAGAAGAGTCCAAGTTTGAGACCAGCTGGGGCAATTTAGTGAGACTCATCTCTGAAAAAAAGAGCTGGGAATGCAGGTTAGTGGGAAAGCAGCTGAGCATTCAATTCCCAGTACCCAGTACTGCGCCATGAGACAGAGACAGAATATATGATACATAAATGTATGCATTATATATGTAATATATAAACATGGAAAATATATAACATAGGGAGTTTTCTGCTAGAGCGAATGTATGTAACTATAGTTGTTGAACTTGGGTCTGGTTGTGTGTATGCTTGTAATCTTGAGTCAGGAGGCTGAGGCAGGAGGATTGTCATGAATTTGAGGCCAGTCTGAGTTACATAATCCAGTCAGCCTGAACTGCATAGCAAGAACCTGTTTTAAAATACCAAACATAAATAAATGAATGAATGAATAAGTGCAGTTGTTTTAGAGAGTTAATAGTGAACATACACCTTGCGTTTTTAGATCCCAAGAAAAATTCTTACAGTTGTCAGGAAAGAGGAGTTTACACGGATGTATTACTATTTTTTACAAAGCTATATTAATATGCATGTTTTTGCAGTACTGTTAATCAAACCCAGATCCCACAGTATAAGCTACATCCCCACCCCTTTTTCAAAGTATTTTTATTTTGAGATAGCACCTGGTCTCTCCCCTTCTTCAGATATATGACCTTGATATATGTGCTACCGCTTCTGTGATGGCCAAATTTTTGTGTCTCCAAAAGTGCTTATTTATTGAAAAGGGCCAGCAATTAAACCTGAATACTGAGCTTTTAGTTTAGAAGAAACAACGTGTATATTAACCATTTTTGTCCTAAGAGAAAGACAAGCATTATACTTGCTCTAGGTCACTGGGCTAGGGGTATTGCACATTAGTTTTTCAGTTTACCAGGCGTGTATGTGCAAGGTTGTTTTAAAGAAAAAAAACCCTAAAACAACAACAAAAAAGTAACAAATTGAAAAGAAAAAAAGATTTTAAGCATTGCCCACTCCTTTCAAAAGACCAGCAGAAATTGACAGTACAATTATCCTAACTATCCTTCTTGCATATATACATAAATGCATCTTTTCCCTTTTTTTCAGTACAGGGGATTGAACTTAAGACCCTGCACTTGCCAGGCAAGTGCTTATTCTACTGAGCTATCTTCCCCAGCCCACCACTTTCTTTTATTCTTTATCCCACCTTTTCCTTCCCATTGCTTGAATTTGAGGTCTTTCTGCCTCAGCTTCTGCAATGGGGGATTACAGGAGTGTGCCACTATATCTGGCTATAAGGACTCATCCTTTATTATTATTTTTTTGCTCATTCTTAGATATTATCACAGCATCAATATTTATCGCTAAATGAATTAACAGTAATTTGTTTATATCAGTGTTGAGAACAATCCAATGAATGCTCATACTTCTCCAATGGTCAGTGATCTTTAAAGCTGTTTGAGTCAAAGTTAAAATGAAGTTCATTCTTGGCTTTTCTTTTTTTTTTTTTTTCTTTCCTTTTCTTTTGTCTTTGTTGTTGTTGTTCCTGGGATCAACCTTGCACCTGCCAAGCAGGCACTTAAGCCTGCTGAGCTATCTCCCCAGCTTCTTTTGTCTTTTTGAAATGGGGTCTCACTATGCAGGTCAGGCTGGCTTGGAGCTCACTTCGTAGCCCAGGCTGGTCTTGAATTTGCAATGATCTTCTCGCCTCAGCCTGAGTGCTGGGATTACAGGTGTGTACCACAATGCCCGGTTTTTAAGGTTTTTCAAATCTATTGCCTTCTCCACCATACTTTTTTTTCTTCTTACAGTCTACCTGTGGGAAAAAATAGGTGATTTTTCCTAGTTTTACACTAACTGGATTTTGTTGTTCGTAACCCATAGTTTCATTGCTACATTTCTTTGTCCACAACTGGTAGAGCAAGGGAGCTAATCAAACTCAGGGGATTACTTTTCTCTCTTTCTCCCTCTCCCTCACTTCTCTGCTTCCTCCCTTAATGTTTCCTTCCTTCCTTCCTTCCTTCCTTCCTGGTTTGGTCTGAGGGTGTAGCTCAGTAGAAGAGCACATGCCTAGGGAAGCTGAGGGAGGTCCTATGAAAAATGAAAAAGCAAGTCAGAAACTGTACTACAGAGTGACAGGCAGAGTTTGCGTGTAGCGGCCATGAGGCAGTCTGATTGGCTTTCTGCTAAGCTGCCTTTGATTATTGTTGCCAAGGTCTACTGTGAAGTAATTCAGCTAGTGTTGCACAGTGTGATACTATAATTCTGTCAGGTCTTCACGCATTAGTCAGAATACTTCTCCTAAAAGAAAATTCTAGCTGGGTGTGGTGGTACACTCCTGTAAATTTCAGCACTCTGGAGGCTGTGGCAGGATATCGGTGGGAATTTGAGGCCAGCCTATGTTACATAGTGAGTTCAAGGCCAGTCTGAACTGTGCAGCCAGGTCCTGTCTCAACATCCCCCGCCTGAACGAACTAGCCAATCAACTAAACAAAAAAGGAATAAAAATCTCAACCAATACAATGAAAAGAGATAAGAGAAATAAAAAAGAAAATTGTTAAATATGCAAAGTAGCATGCAACTACTCCAGATGCTCAAGTTTGAGGTTGGGCTGAGTGATGCTGTGAAACTCTGTCTCAAGGTGTGATAGGCTGGGGGTGTAGCTCAGTGGTAGTCTACATGCTTTGTCTACTCAAATTCAGGACCCTGAGTTTGCTCCTTAGCTTTGAAAACTAAAAGTGGGCCTAGGAGATAGCTTATAAGTGCCTGCTGGCAAGCGGTAAGATCCCGAGTTCCATCCTTCTTAACAGCAAAAAGTTCACATGCAATTCACTAGTTTTCTAGTACACTGACAAGGTTGCGTGATCATCACCATCAGTTGATTTTTAAAATCATTTTTGGTATTGAGGATTGCACCTAAGGTCTTCACATTGAGCCACACCACCAGTCCTTTTCCCTTTATTTTAAGACAAGATCTGGTTAAATTACTAAAATCCCCCAGGCTGGGTTTGAATTTTAGTTCTACATCCTTCAGCTTCCCAGAATGCTGGGATTATGGATTTGCACTACCATGCCCAGTTTAGTTGTTTATTTTTGAAGTCTCATAAATTCATGAACATATCCGTTGTGTTTCAATCCCTGGAATTTTGTGACGTTCAAATTGTTTCAATTTTAGCCCAGCTGGAGTCGTTAACTGTTTCCTGAGAATTTTTGACACAGCTTTAGCAAGCTTATCTCGCTTGCTGATTTGAGTTGTTGCGGGTTCATCTCCCTCTTCCCTTTAGAGCCTAGGGATCAGTCATTTCCATGGGCAGCCCCGGTTCCTTCCGTTTTCGTTTGTTTGCTTTTTGAGACAGGGTTCTGTATTGATTTTTTTACCTCTTTAGTGGACATGCTTTGTTTGCTGCGTCCTGTGATTTATAATCCATGAAGTTGAATTTTGCCATTGGTGATTTTTAGGGATTAATATTTTATTCAACGAATGACTTGTATGAAAAATACTGTTGGAAAAATCACTTACTTGTCAGTGACTGTTTAATTGTAAATTATTTTCCTTGGGGAAGATTTACCGTTTAAAGACTCAGCTTAAGAATTCTTACTGGTATTAATTATAATCAAGTGAATTCCAACGGAAGAAGCAAGTTGCTCATGGTAAGTATAATGTAAGTATTAGATAAATAGTTAATTTTTATGAGACATGTTTAGATCAATTAAATATGTCATTTCTATGGGAAGATAAATCTTGTTTGTTTTTTGCAATGTAAAATAATGCATTATCACAAATTTATTTGATATTGATATTTTCTCATAGGCTAATAATTTTTTCCATTTGGCGTTTTGAGACAGGGTCTTGCTTTGTAGTTTCGGGTGGCGCTGAACTCACTATGTAGCCTAGGCTGGCCTCAAACTCACAGTAATCCTCCTGCCTCAACCTTCTGAGGGTTGGGATCACACTTCGCTATAAACCAGCGGTTCTCAACCTGTGAGTCTTGACCCTGGTGGGGGTCGAACGACCAAAACACAGGGGTTGCCTAAAGCCATTCTGAATCATAACTGTAGCAAAATTACAGTTTTGAAGTAACCACCAAAATTATTTTTTGGTTTGGGGTCACTGCAACATGAGGAACTGTCTTGCGGGGTCACGGCATTAGCAAGGTTGAGAACCACTGCTAGAAACCAAGAATTTATAGTTTTCCTTTTGTGTTCCCATCAGTGAGCGATGTGAAGTGCAAGCCAACAGCTTTTTTTCTCCACTAATCTTTCTTTGGAAAAATGATTAAAAGGTTTTGTATTGCTTCTGGCTCAAGCACCTATAAATATGTCAGGGATTTTTAGTAAGTTATTAAAACACTGTCAAAACTTGGAGGAGATGCTTTTAACTATCTGGTATACATTAACAGCTTTGAAGGAACAAATAAATTTTAACACATCATCAAAATCTGTTTGACTGCATTGAGAGCAGCTATTTTATATTCACAACGGACATTTCTGGAATGTTCTCTGTGTTCCTGATAAAATGTCCTTTGCTTTTGTGCTTGAGAAAGCTAGGGCACTTAAGAATGTTTTTATTCTGCTCTCCAGCCTCCTGGTTTGAGCTCCCCAAGGCAAATGCCACATTTTTGATTGTTCCCAGAGCCCCAGGTCTTTTATTTTGGGGGATTGAGACAGGGTCTCACCGTGCAGTCTAGGCTGGCCTTGAATTCACAGTAACTGACCGCCTGCCTCAGCCTGCTGGGCTCACAGGTGTTCGCCTCCATGTCTGCCAATAAGTGCTTAACTGTGAACAATGACCCTAAGTCTCAAGGCAAGATAGGTTGCCCGCAGGTCTTTAAAGTACCAATTGTCCTGAGGTTAATCACCCACTGCTTGATTATATCACCAAATGCTTTCAGTGACTGCAGGCGCTCCAAGTCTTAAGGTACTTTTTTAAATTTATGTATTTCAAACAAATTTTATTGGTGGCACTTTAATGAACAATGTATTTAAAAAGTTATAGCATCAAGTGATTTATCTCTGCTGTTTACACATCCTTTGTATGTGTTGTTTTTATCGGGTGAGTTAAGTTGGACCTGGTGGCGCACTCCTGTGATCCCAGCACTTGGAGGTTGAGGTACGGGCATCACTGAGAGCGGTATGGGCATCAGTGAGAGCTTGAGGCCGTCCCGAGCTTTCTAGTGAGATCTTGTCTGAAATGAAAACAAAAACAAACAAAAATAGATACATACTGTATATACTTCCAGTAAAATGATTTTCATCACTTTTTATTTTTTTAATGTGGTCCAGGGATTGAACTCAGGATCTTGCATTTGCCAGGCAAGCATTTATTCCACTGTTATCTCCCCTGCTCCCACTTTTTTTTTAAACATTATTTAACGATGTTCTTTTAAAACTGCCTTGCAGTGCCTGTAATCCCAGCACTGAGGAGGGCAGGCTGAGGCGGGAAGTTTGTGAATTTCAAGCCAGCCTGGGTTGCGCATACACTGAAATGGTGTTGTATTTTTTTAAGATCATATTTTAAAAAACCAAAACCAAATTAAAAACCCAAGTACAGTCTCCCATGAATAGGTTTGAGGTACAAATTACTCCCATGCCCCCGCCCCTTTGGTGCTGGGGATCAAATACAGGGGCTTGCTCATGCTAAGTGAGCTCTGCAAAGTGAGCTACAGTCCCAGCGACTTTTCCGTTTTGAAAACTCCCTGTGCCCCAATAAATGAACTTTAGCTGTACAATCATCTATAGAACGATCCTTGTTGACTTCAATAATAAAGGTTTATTGATTGATATTAGCCTTTCCTTATTTCCTGTCAAAGTTAATGGCTCCTTTATTTTTTTATTTTTTATTTTTTTGTGGGGCCAGGGTTCAAACTCAGGACTTTGCACTTGCCAGGCAGGCACTTGTGCCACGGAGCTGTCTCCCCAGCCCCTTTATTTTTATTCAGAAAAAGTAAGGAGACCCAGTGTAGTGGTGGACACATGTAGTCTCAGCTCTTCAGGAAATTGAAGCAGGAGGGTTCTGGAACCTGGGAGCTTCAGATTAGTGCAATGTAGGAAGACTCCCGTCTAAAAAAAAAAAAACCCGAAAAAACAAAAACTGGGCGTGGTAGCACAAATTTGTAAACCCAGCATGAGGGGATCGGAGACAGGAGGATCGCTGCAAATTCTAGGCAAGCCTGGGCTACATAGTGAGATCCTGTCTCAAAAAAAAAAAGAAGAGTAAGGAAGGCTGTTTGACAGTATCACTAAGCGTCTTAGAATCTTAAATTAAAATATTCTTTTAAATGTCCCTTGGACCCTCTTAAGTGCTGTATACTGGTAGAATTAAAAGTATTTGGTGATACCAAGAACGCTGACGCCAGCTAGTTGCGTCCTAAGCATGTTGCTTATAGTTGGACGGATGGCGGGAGACACCCAATCCTTGGCATACAGGAGCATTAAAGGCCCTTGGAAAGTACTTAAATACTGGTTATCAGTGTTTTGAAAATCATGTTAGCGTGAGTACATGATCTGTCCCCTTCTCCCTGTTTTTTGGACTGGGATTAAAGCCTGTCTCTTGTGCACGCTAGGTGAGTGCTGTATTTCTGAGCTCCAGCCCAGATAGCTTTTTTATTTTCAGACAAGTTTCCATAAATGGCCCAGGCCAGCTTCAAATTTGTGATTCTCCTGCTACAGCCTCCTGAGTAGCTGGGACTACAGACACACACCACTCCTATTGGCTTTCTCATTTTTTTTTTTTTTGAAATAAAATTGCCTAATTTTATTTTTTCTTTCTGGGAACAGTCTGTATTTCAGCCTGAAGGGATTTCTGTAAATGATGAAGACATTTCTCATATTTGAAAGGACATATAATTGCTTAGAAAGAGAGTTAAAGACCCGAGAGGAAAGTTAGCACTTAGTACATTTATTTTGTTTTTACAATCCTCGTATTTATTTTCTGGTAGTGGAGTTTGAGCCTGTCTTGGTACTGGGCTACATCCCCAGGCCATTTATTTACTGAGACAGGGTCTTGCTAAGTCGCTGAAGTGCATACTAATATAAGCATAAGCCACCAACTTCGTTTAAGATATCAGTGTTCTTCTCGAGTGTTTTCATGGGAAACGAACCCGGGCTTGTGCGGCGCCTGCCTCCCCAACCCCCTTTTTCTTTTCTTACTTTTTGCAGTATTGGGATTGAGCGCAGGCTCTTCTCACTGAGCTACATCCTCAAGCCGCCCCGCAAGCCCGGTCTAATTTCGGACATCTCCTAAATTGCCCAGGCTGGGATCCATTTTTCGACCCTCCTGCCTCAGCTTCCCAGGGGGCTGGGATCACTGGCGTGCAGCACTACAACTGTTTTTCGTTATTCCGTGTATTTTGTGATGTCTGAGAGAAGGGACATTTTGCACTCAAAAGCGATTCCACACCATGTTTTGTTCGTTATAATTCGTTGTTATTTAAAAACGTCGTTAACATTTAGGGCTGTTTCAGCATACCTCATTTCGGATGTATGCAAAATCGACACTAACTTTTCCCAACAGCTTTCAAACAAGTTTGAGTCCCCAAGTTCAGTAGAGAAATAGGGTATAAAAATTGAAACGAAGAAAACACAAAAATACCCATGTTTATGCTTTATTGAATCATATAATCTCCCCCCTTTCTCTCCCGTCTTTTTCAACTGTCATTTCGGTAGTTAAAAATAAACCCCTATTCCGCTACTTGCTAGACGTTTGCGGAATAATGTGGAAAGTCCATTATTTACGAAACAATGACCCCAGGCTTCCACTTCTTAAGCCCTTGAACCCGAAACACAGGTAAACAAAATATGTCACCGAAGCTCCTGTTCATCGCAGTGCAGATGTAACCTCCCCCCCACCCCGCATAAAATCAGCTCTGTTTTCTCAGGAGTGCTTACTAAAACATGAAGGAGCTGGGCGCTGTCCTAGGGTCGCCCCTGCCCGCACACCCACTTTTCCTCCATTGCAAGGATCTTTGTTTTTCCACGGGAAGGCAGGGGACGGCGGGACTGCTAAATTTATCTCCCTGCCCAGCCACCGAGACGCAGGAAACGCTCGGAGGCGGCGGGGGGCTATGGGCCGCCCCAGGCCGGGCCTCGCGGAGAGGCGGCGGGCGCGACCCTGGTTGGGGGCTCCGCGGGCCGTAGCCCCGCGCCTCCTAGACGGCCGAGGCAGAGGCAGTGGCAGCGGCGTGTGTGTGGCGGCGGGCGGGAGAGCGGAGGAGGTGGAAAGAGGGGGGGGGCGCTGTCACGGAGACATAGGCCGCTGAAGACCCCGCCGCAGCGAGGCCACTGGGCTCACCGGCCGCGGGGCGGGAGCGGCGCCGACCTGGGGTGCCAGGGGGACCCACCGGGCGGAGGAGGGGGCCCATCTAGCCTTCCGCATTTTCCTGGGTCTCTCTCCCGGGCGGTGACGTGACGTGCTGACGGCGGGCCCGTGCCGGGGAGCTGGGCCGCTTTTTGTCAGCTCCGAGCTCGGCCCCTCCTCCCTCCCTCCGCCCGCCCCACCAGCCGGAGCCCGGCCCAGTGCTCCAGAGAAAGGCCGGCCTGCAGCACCCGCCACCGTCGCCGACTGTCCGCACGCCCGTCCGGTGAGTCTCGGGCGGCGCGGCGGCCGTGGGGTCTAGTGCATGCGCGGCGGCCTGGTCTCGGCCTGGTCGGCGGCCCACAAGGCGCCCTCCCGCGCTAGGCCGAGCAGGCCCCGAGGAGGCCGCAGTTAGGCCCGGGGAGGAGCCCAGCTGCCCCGAGCGGCGACGGAGGCGCGCTCCGTAAGCGGGCGGGGGTTGGGGGAGGGCTGCTCGGCGGCCCGGGAGGCGGCTGAGGGGTCTCGGGTGGGCGCCAAGGCCGACTCGAGTGACCGTGCAGGGGCGAGGCCTGGCGAGGAGGCGAAGGCTGCAGGCACGAGGTGAAGGCCGCAGGCCGGCCGGGCCGATTTTCGCTATGTAAATATCGGCGAGGGGGGGGAGGGACGGGGGACAAGATGGCGGCGGCTCCGCTCCTGCTGCAGGGGACGATTGAGGGGGCTGCTGGGAGGGGGAGCCGCCATCTTGAAGGCGGCGTCTGGACAGAAAATTCCGCTACAGCCCGTGAGGGGGTGTGGGAGAGCTAGCGGCGGCGCCGGTGACGGGCACCGGAGACCCGGCGTGGTAGCGTGCGCGCGGAGGGGCGTGCTCGCTTCCCATGGCGGCCATTGCCCTCGTCGCCATGACGGGCGTTCGGGTTCCAGACGCTCCGCGGTAGCGCCACCTTCCTGCCCTGCCTCCCGCAGCCCTGTGACTGCTGTTTCCGCTGCATTTCGTGTGAGCCGCCGCAGGCGGCCATCGCCGCCGTCTGGGCGCTGGAAGCCATCTCGCCTCTTCTTCCCAGTCCCGAACCTTTATTTGGTGTTGTAGGCAGCTGAGGGTGGTCGGGGCAGATGGCAGCAGTGGGACCCCAGGAAATTTTAATTTTGCTGAAGTATTACATGACCGATAGATTACCTTCCATGCGGTTGTTTTCCCCTAATTATTGTACCGTGTACTATTTGAATAACAAAGTACAATTGGTGGAAAAGTTCTCATCACTCTTTGGACCAATAAGGAAAAAAAATGCACAACACGAAAGCGGAAGAATACCATTTTGGAGGGCTCTTTCGTATTCCTTTATGTATAAGCAACTTTCTTGAAAAGCTGCATTCACGCTATTAGTGTGCTTTTTTTTTTTTTTTTTTTTTTCAGTATTTTTTGAGGAATGAGAGGACAGAACGTTATATCCTCATAGGAACATTATGTTTGTGTGTCATGGGGTTTAGATTTTATTTTTACCTGTAGAGTTTTACCCGAGTTCCATCTCCTGAAGTATATAGGATTGTACACCGTGCAACTTTTCCGGTGAACTGAGCCCGGTGTTGGCGGTCGTGTACCAGCAGCTGTGAAAGAGGAGGTTGTCGTACACTGTGTCTGGTACACGGTGGGTGAGGCAAGGTGAAATAGCACCGAGCTCTGCGGGGAAGGGCTATCCAATTACCAGGGTTCAGAGAAGGGTTACGCTGGAGTGTCAGGAAATGGATCCTGAAATAGGTGATATTTTAAGTTGCTTAGGTGAGACTTCCAGGTAGTGGTGGAGGGTAGACAAAGGGCGTTTCAAGGTTGAAGCTTGAGAAGGCAGCAAACAAGTATTTACAGTTTACCTAGAGTGGGGGGAATGGGAAGGGGAGTGGTAGGAATTAAGGTGAGAAAAGGTAGATTGTCAAAGCGCTCCTTGCCAGCTGGAAGGGCTTGTGCTCAGTGGGGGAGGCAGCTGGCAGCAGGGGAGCCCTTGATGCTAGAGCTGTGCTTGAATCACTTAGCAGCTCCTTGGGACCAGGAGTTTCAGAGTTGAGAGCTAAAGCGAATATTAAGTTGATCCATGATTTCATTATTAGGACCATTCCACCAGTGTTCAGAAGTTAAGCAGATTTTTATATTTTTGAATGATCCTTGTGCATTGCACAGCTGCTTTAAAGTTCCCAATTTCTCACCCCAAATTTTTGCTCAATTATAATCTCTACAGTAAATGGATACGTACCATTTCATTTGCCGTGGTTGAAATTACAGGGCTGGTGTGATATGCAGGCTACTTGACTAAAATAAATGAGCTTGTAAGCGTTCCCATGGTAATTTTTCAAGAGATTAGTGTGTGTGTGCATGTGCATGCATGCTTATGTGTTTGTGTTGGTGGTGCTGAGGATCAAACCCAGGGACGCTCCACTACTGAGCGACACCGCTAACCTTTTAGATTTTGAGTCAGGGTCTTGCTAAATTGATTAGACTAGTCTCCAATTTGAGATCCTTCTGCCTCTGCCTCAGCTAGGGTCGAAGTGAGGCCCAGCTAAGTCAATTTTGAAAAGTAGGTTGGAAGAGTGACTGTTAGGCATTGGGCCAGGTTCAGAGGCTCATAAGCGCTTATATTCCTGTGATTTGGAAGAGCAGTGTGTAGGATTCCAAGTTCAAGGTGTACCTGAGCAATGTAGCAAGATCCTGTTTTGTAGCCAGATCTTACCCCTGCAAGTGGGGCAAAGAGACTGGCTTTCAGATGCCCTGGTGTAGGTTGTGGTGTTCCTTTTGGGGAAAGTAACTACCATTTTTGGAAGCTGACTAAGGCTATTTGCTAAGCTAAGCATTCGTGCTCCGGTTTTGATTGATATTTGACTAATACAGAGGTGTGTGTGGGCAGTGTTTATTAGAACTTTGTAACATAGACAGAGGTAGCATAAGGATTTTTCACTTTGTTTTTCCACTTCTCTAGATGATAGCAAGTCATAATAATGCTCCAAGAGAGGAGGGAAGAGACCTTTTTATCCTGAAGGTCCTGGTTAGAAAAAACCTTAGAAAAAGGGCATGCAAGAGGCCAACTTAAGGGGGGGGCAGTGAGGTAGTTCCGTGGTCTAAAGAGGCTGCTTTGTTTTGTGGCTGGCTCAGCCTGTCCTGGCGGTGGGGCTGGTGCAGCAAGTGGTGCCAAGGATCAAACTGTGGTCTCTGAGGTTGCTTAAGCTTTCCTAAGCAGGCGCTTTAGACTGCTGAGCCATCTCGCAGGCCCCTAAAGAGGCTGCTTAGGCAAGCGCGCAGTTCAACCCCAAGCACCATGTGTGGCGCCAGCCCCCCACCCCCTAAAAAAGGCCAGCTAGCAGGTTGCTATAGCTCACTGTGCTTGTTTAGTTGTTAAGTATGAACTTAGTGGTTGTTTTTATATCTTAACAGCTGAAAAAGACTTGGGAGAGCTGTAAAGATACTTTTTTTTTTTTTTTTTGTCTTTTTGAGACAGGGTCTCATTGTGCAGTTCAGGCTGGCCTTGAACTCACTTTTGTAGCCCAGACTGGTCTCGAACTCACACCAATCCTCCTGCCTCAGCCTCCCAAGTGCTGGGATTACAGGCGTGCGCCACCACGCCCGGCAAGGATACTTTCTTTGAAAACAAAAACCAAAAAACTGAAGAACCAGTTTTTTTTGAAGCTAGGTAGTACAGCAGTGTGGTTGTTGAAGATTAAGATTAGACTCAAGGTGTATAAGACAGGTAAGTGTATAGTTTACATCAGAAATGGTTCAATAAAACTTTGTGTGGCATAGACTTATGTTATCTCAGTACTCTAGGCTGATGCAGTAAGATTTCAAGTTTGAGCCCAGTCTGAACGATTTGATGAGAACCTGTCTCAAAAGGGTCTAGGTTTATAGCTCATTGTGAAACACCTAGATTCAATCTTCAGTATGCACAGCATTCCCCCCCCCCACCCCAAATCTGGACAGCTGGATTGGATAGTTTATATGTATATGTTTTTCAAAAAGCTGTGGCCAAGTTTATTTGAGAAAGTGAGCAGTAGGGGAGACACTGGCTCTGCAGAGCAAGCTTTGGCTGCCAAGTAAAAGAGGACAAGAGCTAGATAGAACACCCTGGAGAAAGCAGGGCAGGCTATCTTGGTAGCTGTGTATTTTTTTTCCTGTATTTTTTAGGGAAGTGTCTACAGGGTCTACAGGGTCTACTGTCTGTTTACAGCCTCCCAAGAGCTGGAATTACAGGTATGAGCCACCACGCCCAGTCTCAGTTGCCCTCTCAGCGTGCCCCAGGGGTAGCTGACAGGGCAGGCCTGGGGATCAAACTCTCGGACCAGTACCTGCTTGCAGGTGCTTTAATCCACTGAACTATTTGGCTGGTCCTTGTATGTGTTTTAAGAGAGGTACCAATTTCATTTTTAAAAAGACGAGCTTATGGAGGCTTTCAAAAATTCTTTTTTCCATGTTGCTTTTTATAGATGCTTTTTCTTTTTGGTGCTGGGGATCGAACTCAGGATCTTACACTTGCCAGGCAGGCTCTTATGGCACTGCTCTATGGCAGGTGTACACTGCCACACCCAAATTCAAGGACATTTAGTTTTGCATTGTCACTGGTAATCTTGTAGTTAACGTTTGTGGCCAATGGTAGTTACAGTTCTTTTTCTTATAGACTTAGGTGGCCCTTGACATTCCTTACCTTCAGCTCGTTCAGAATTTACTTAGCTAAATGGCCTAAAATGATATAAAGAGTTGAGTTTCCTCCTTGCTTACATAGTTCCTCTTCCTACCTAGCCTGTTCTCCTGTAGGAAAATGGCCCTGGTTGTTGTATGTTGGGAGCTGGCAGGAAGCCAGGAAATTGATCAAGTGTGTGCAGGTGGGACTGGGCTTCCCTTGGTGGGGGCAAAAAGCTACCCCCAGTGCTGAGAAAAACATCCTGCCTGGTTCAATATAGAGAGAAGGACAAATTATCTTTAGTAGAGAACAATAGAGCCCAAGGACACCTGCAGGGAGTTCTGGTTGTCCCCTCCCCTGCTTGGAATGTTTTCAATTTCCCCAAAGCAGTTACGCAATTTCCTGTTCTTGAACACTGAATAAAAGGAACATCCTTCTGAGGATCGAGGCTCACTTCGAGAGGGACAAGTCTCGGTGAGTCCTCTGAGCTACC